>CM029546.1:31627099-31646429 GCA_017141385.1 Sogatella furcifera
TTAAAAATCGGCCTATTAAACATTCGTAACTCATCTTAAAATTGTCTAGATTTTCATTTTCATTGGATCTTATTATATTTTTGTGTGTTCTTACATCATCAGATTCACATCTCACTAAATTACTTACTGTGTCTTTAAATTATTAAATAAAGTTGTATTTCTTTTTTATTGACAGTTATTTCACACTATCACTGTGATGGATGTGAAAAGAATCTTGTTGTGATTTAGCTTAACTGATGAATCCATTCTAGATCAATTTTTTCAGAAGGAGGTTCCCGCCACTGCAAGATCACACAGTCCTTGCTGTACTTCAGCTGCAAAGACTACATTTCTCTCTCTCTCTTGTGGACGGAAAAGATTCAGATATCTGATGAAAGAGATTGTACCACTCTACAAGGTGCCAACTAGGAATACGGTCAAATGATTGGTAAATAAAAAATATGAGCACCATTTTTTAATAAAGGCTTCAAGAGATGGATCAGTTCTCAATAACAACTGACTGTTGGTCGGAAATGATGCCTGTTAACAGTTTTTTTGGGGATAACAGTCCATTTTATTGATGGGCTATCCATGGAGTCAGTTTCTCTAGGGGTGTTTCTGATGACTCAATCTCACACAGAAGAGTACCGAGTACCTATTGGTCAACAATTGGTGTTGGCATTGGATGATTGGAACATTCCACTGTCCGAGATATGCTCAATTGTCACAGACAATGAATCATCAATGGTGAGAGATGCCGCCGAAATATTTGGCAAAAATAAACATATCTGGTGTTTAGCTCACACTGTGAATTTATTGGCAGTCAGCCATTGCTAAAACTGATGGACTAACAGATCTTTTCAAAAACGTATGTGTAATAGGACGTAGTTATGCAGAAAGGAACCAATCCACAAAAATAAAAAAATCGGATTATTCAATATTTGGGTTGATAAACCCCTAAATAACTGTTTTAGATGAAAAAAATCACTGGAATCAACCCTTATGGCAATTATGTGGGTTGGTTCCTTTCTGCAAAACTAATATCCTACATTATGTGTTATGCAGAAAGGGACCAACCCACATAATTGCCATGGAATGGGAAATTTTATTATTAGAAACCAGACTAAAATGTTAGTTCTTTCAGAGAAAAATATCATATGAGGCTAATTTTCTAACCATTGATTACTATCATACAGAGAAATATTCTGCCAAAATTCCACACCCCTACCCGTCTTGCTTCCCTCCCAACACACCCTTAAAGTTTCCATTTGCAAGGATTTCTTTCATTGAATGTATCTCAGCAACCATTGAAGACAAGATATCAAAATTCTCCTTATTATTTAGAAAGTTAAATTTACTTTTCTCATGTCATCACCATTTCACTATAGCTCATGTGGTTCAGGAGTTATTTGCATGGAAGTATGATGGAAGCCCACATAGGTACAGACTTCTGCCTGAAAATTTCATTCTTTCCCTAATAAAAGTAAACTAGGATTCAACGTGAATATATGTCCGTGTACCTACAAAAAGCACGATCTCGGAAGCGCTTGATGGCTGGTCTAAGGCTGGCCGCATGTTGCAAGAATTCATTGAAAATTAAACATTACAGAAAATTTTGAAGAAAAGTTCAATTCCAGTGAAAATTTTTTAAATTTTCTAAATTATTCTTGACATGCTGTACAAGTTTTGTGAAAAAAAATCATTTATTTACTTACGTTAAATTTCAGAAAAATGTTTCTATCATTCAAAATGTAGGTTTTGAAAAGTTCTACAAGTTTCATAAGATACATTTCCAGTAGAATCATCCTGTAAACTTCCATTTAGAAGATTATTAAAATTTTATGCAGAAATCTAGGGAATCCCTCCATTCTTTCATTTATATAATTTTTGAACAGCAGGAGCTACAATGGAATGGTGAGACATATAATAAAGAGAATTTAATTTACTGAAAAATGAGAAAAAGTTTGATTTCTTATTTCCAATGAGTGCTGAGATACATTCAATGTGAGAAACCCTTACAAATGGAAACTTTGAGGGGTGCAGAGGGGTAGCAAGATGGGTAGGGGTGGGAAATTTTGACAGAACACTTTTCTTTATAATATTAATCCATGAGTAAAAAATCAGCCTTATATGATTCTTTTTCTGAAAAAAAAACAAAAATCTTAGTCTGGTTCCTATGGCAATTATGTGGGTTGGTTCCTTTCTGCATAACACATAAAGTAGGATGTGTGTTTTGCAGAAAGGAACCAACCCACATAAATGCCATAAAATGGGAATTTAATGCTTTTTTTTGTATATAAATATCTAGTTTATGATATTAAGAGCACATATACGTTCCCAAAATCAGAATATCTTATTGGATAATAAAATGGGAGATATTTTTGCAGTTTCATCTTTGGTACGATATCTCAAAAGTAGCTGACTGTGGGTTGGTTCCTTTCTGCATAACTCCGTACAATTGTGAAGTTTTTTAAAAGATCCGTGATAGCAGCTGATAAATTGACAGAAGATCAGACTTCTAGGGGTATTCTTGAGGAAGATGTTTTGAAATTAACTTCTTGCAAATGTAAATGAGGGTGAGGGACGCGGCTCTCCAAGCTCAGACTCAGATTATGGAAGTCCTAAACAAGACCTTTGGGCTCAGCATAAAACACTAGCAATAAAGTCTAATAAGAAGTTGATTCTGGCCTAACAGGTTGTATTTCAGCTCCTGCATTGCATCGAGTTTTTCGGGTATTTTTCAGAGTTGAGTTCTGATGTTTTGCTACCGCAATTGCTAAAGTGAGAACTATTGGTGAACTTTCAATTGAATTTGTTCAGTTCTTTTCCGGTTATATCGATTTAATTGTTTTGTGTAACATGCCCAATTCACCGCCAGCATTCAAATCAAATCAAAATCCATTTATTGCCAACGACATATAAGTATACATGTATAGGAGGCCACGTCATAAAGATCACATATGCTAACAAATTGTACATAAAATCACATGCAATCTTAAAGTCATTCATATTATAAAGTTAAAATATTCATTATTATTATAGAAACAGTTTCTTAAGGGGACCTGGACAGCAAAAAGATAGCTTTTTTTGTTTTTGCATATTATGAAAGTATATAATTTTCTGGTCATTTTGATGTATTATACATAATAAAACAATATTATTTCTCAGCAGTAGAGCGAATGTCATTAACACTATTACAGTTGAATCCATGTGTAGGTGTAGTGACGTGAAACCCATCACATATTATAATAAAATATGTTATGCAGAATGATAATAATAGAAGTTTGGTTATCAAGTGTAGCTTATTAATGGTTTTGTCTGGTGTGTTTATCGATGGGCCATTTATTATGTTTTTTTTTCAAGTGTCCAAGTGGTGTTTTCTCATACTAGGCCACAATTATTTTTTTTCAATTGGAATGGTACAATAATATGAATACTGAAAGGGGTTTTTTCAGAAATCGTTACAATGGAGGTGCAGAAGTACACTGGTTTCAAAGCTGTGACTCACGAAATAGAATTTGAACCAGAGACGCCAAATAAAGCCAGAAACCTGGTGAGTGCAGGCCATGTAAGGAGTGTTGTTGAGTGTAATAACTGCATTAAAGGGTTAGTTGTAAGGCAAACATCCGTGACGCTTCCTCCTTACAAATTTTCAAAAATGAAGATCGATTTGTGACCAATACCAATTGTAACTGCGTCTACAATCAGAGTAAACGATGCAAGCACGAGGCTGCTCTGATTGAATTTATCAATTCCGACGCCTCAGAAACAAAAACAAATTAAGAAAAACAGTCGGGTGTACCAAGTGCGTCAATTTGCCTCCAATAAATATTCAAAAGGAATAAGCTGCAAAGAAATGTTTCCACTTAGGAATGAATCAATGCCTGATGAGCTTGATAAAAAAAAAAATAATTGGCAACAAAGCAGATGATCTTCATAATACAGCCTTGAGGCTAATTCAGAGTGCTCAAGAAATTGATAAACATGAAATAGCAACGAAATCTGTCATTTCCTTCCTATTAGATAAAGTGGAAGAGAATCAAAATGTAGGTTTTGAAAAGTTCTACAAGTTTCATAAGATACATTTCCAGAAGAATCATCCTGTAAACTTCCATTTAGAAGATTATTAAAATTTTATGCAGAAATCTAGGGAATCCCTCCATTCTTTCATTTATATAATTTTTGAACAGCAGGAGCTACAATGGAATGGTGAGACATATAATAAAGAGAATTTAATTTACTGAAAAATGAGAAAAAGTTTGATTTCTTATTTCCAATGAGTGCTGAGATACATTCAATGTGAGAAACCCTTACAAATGGAAACTTTGAGGGGTGCAGAGGGGTAGCAAGATGGGTAGGGGTGGGAAATTTTGACAGAACACTTTTCTTTATAATATTAATCCATGAGTAAAAAATCAGCCTTATATGATTCTTTTTCTCTGAAAAAAAAAACAAAAATCTTAGTCTGGTTCCTATGGCAATTATGTGGGTTGGTTCCTTTCTGCATAACACATAAAGTAGGATGTGTGTTTTGCAGAAAGGAACCAACCCACATAAATGCCATAAAATGGGAATTTAATGCTTTTTTTTGTATATAAATATCTAGTTTATGATATTAAGAGCACATATACGTTCCCAAAATCAGAATATCTTATTGGATAATAAAATGGGAGATATTTTTGCAGTTTCATCTTTGGTACGCGATATCTCAAAAGTAGGTGACTGTGGGTTGGTTCCTTTCTGCGTAACTCCGTACAATTGTGAAGTTTTTTAAAAGATCCGTGATAGCAGCTGATAAATTGACAGAAGATCAGACTTCTAGGGGTATTCTTGAGGAAGATGTTTTGAAATTAACTTCTTGCAAATGTAAATGAGGGTGAGGGACACGGCTCTCCAAGCTCAGACTCAGATTATGGAAGTCCTAAACAAGACCTTTGGGCTCAGCATAAAACACTAGCAATAAAGTCTAATAAGAAGTTGATTCTGGCCTAACAGGTTGTTTTTCAGCTCCTGCATTGCATCGAGTTTTTCGGGTATTTTTTCAGAGTTGAGTTCTGATATTTTGCTACCGCAATTGCTAAAGTGAGAACTATTCGCGTGTGAACTTTCAATCGAATTTGTTCAGTTCTTTTCCGGTTATATCGATTTAATTGTTTTGTGTAACATGCCCAATTCACCGCCAGCATTCAAATCAAATCAAAATCCATTTATTGCCAACGACATATAAGTATACATGTATAGGAGGCCACGTCATAAAGATCACATATGCTAACAAATTGTACATAAAATCACATGCCAATCTTAAAAGTCATTCATATTATAAAGTTAAAATATTCATTATTATTATAGAAACAGTTTCTTAAGGGGACCTGGACAGCAAAAAGATAGCTTTTTTTTGTTTTTGCATATTATGAAAGTATATAATTTTCTGGTCATTTTGATGTATTATACATAATAAAACAATATTATTTCTCAGCAGTAGAGCGAATGTCATTAACACTATTACAGTTGAATCCATGTGTAGGTGTAGTGACGTGAAACCCATCACATATTATAATAAAATATGTTATGCAGAATGATAATAATAGAAGTTTGGTTATCAAGTGTAGCTTATTAATGGTTTTGTCTGGTGTGTTTATCGATGGGCCATTTATTATGTTTTTTTTTCAAGTGTCCAAGTGGTGTTTTCTCATACTAGGCCACAATTATTTTTTTTCAATTGGAATGGTACAATAATATGAATACTGAAAGGGGTTTTTTCAGAAATCGTTACAATGGAGGTGCAGAAGTACACTGGTTTCAAAGCTGTGACTCACGAAATAGAATTTGAACCAGAGACGCCAAATAAAGCCAGAAACCTGGTGAGTGCAGGCCATGTAAGGAGTGTTGTTGAGTGTAATAACTGCATTAAAGGGTTAGTTGTAAGGCAAACATCCGTGACGCTTCCTCCTTACAAATTTTCAAAAATGAAGATTGATTTGTGACCAATACCAATTGTAACTGCGTCTACAATCAGAGTAAACGATGCAAGCACGAGGCTGCTCTGATTGAATTTATCAATTCCGACGCCTCAGAAACAAAAACAAATTAAGAAAAACAGTCGGGTGTACCAAGTGCGCGTCAATTTGCCTCCAATAAATATTCAAAAGGAATAAGCTGCAAAGAAATGTTTCCACTTAGGAATGAATCAATGCCTGATGAGCTTGATAAAAAAAAATAATTGGCGACAAAGCAGATGATCTTCATAATACAGCCTTGAGGCTAATTCAGAGTGCTCAAGAAATTGATAAACATGAAATAGCAACGAAATCTGTCATTTCCTTCCTATTAGATAAAGTGGAAGAGAATCAAAATGTAGGTTTTGAAAAGTTCTACAAGTTTCATAAGATACATTTCCAGAAGAATCATCCTGTAAACTTCCATTTAGAAGATTATTGAAATTTTATGCAGAAATCTAGGGAATCCCTCCATTCTTTCATTTATATAGTTTTTGAACAGCAGGAGCTACAATGGAATGGTGAGACATATAATAAAGAGAATTTAATTTACTGAAAAATGAGAAAAAGTTTGATTTCTTATTTCCAATGAGTGCTGAGATACATTCAATGTGAGAAACCCTTACAAATGGAAACTTTGAGGGGTGCAGAGGGGTAGCAAGATGGGTAGGGGTGGGAAATTTTGACAGAACACTTTTCTTTATAATATTAATCCATGAGTAAAAAATCAGCCTTATATGATTCTTTTTCTCTGAAAAAAAAACAAAAATCTTAGTCTGGTTCCTATGGCAATTATGTGGGTTGGTTCCTTTCTGCATAACACATAAAGTAGGATGTGTGTTTTGCAGAAAGGAACCAACCCACATAAATGCCATAAAATGGGAATTTAATGCTTTTTTGTATATAAATATCTAGTTTATGATATTAAGAGCACATATACGTTCCCAAAATCAGAATATCTTATTGGATAATAAAATGGGAGATATTTTTGCAGTTTCATCTTTGGTACGCGATATCTCAAAAGTAGGTGACTGTGGGTTGGTTCCTTTCTGCGTAACTCCGTACAATTGTGAAGTTTTTTAAAAGATCCGTGATAGCAGCTGATAAATTGACAGAAGATCAGACTTCTAGGGGTATTCTTGAGGAAGATGTTTTGAAATTAACTTCTTGCAAATGTAAATGAGGGTGAGGGACGCGGCTCTCCAAGCTCAGACTCAGATTATGGAAGTCCTAAACAAGACCTTTGGGCTCAGCATAAAACACTAGCAATAAAGTCTAATAAGAAGTTGATTCTGGCCTAACAGGTTGTTTTTCAGCTCCTGCATTGCATCGAGTTTTTCGGGTATTTTTCAGAGTTGAGTTCTGATGTTTTGCTACCGCAATTGCTAAAGTGAGAACTATTCGCATGTGAACTTTCAATCAAATTTGTTCAGTTCTTTTCCGGTTATATCGATTTAATTGTTTTGTGTAACATGCCCAATTCACCGCCAGCATTCAAATCAAATCAAAATCCATTTATTGCCAACGACATATAAGTATACATGTATAGGAGGCCACGTCATAAAGATCACATATGCTAACAAATTGTACATAAAATCACATGCCAATCTTAAAAGTCATTCATATTATAAAGTTAAAATATTCATTATTATTATAGAAACAGTTTCTTAAGGGGACCTGGACAGCAAAAAGATAGCTTTTTTTTGTTTTTGCATATTATGAAAGTACATAATTTTCTGGTCATTTTGATGTATTATACATAATAAAACAATATTATTTCTCAGTAGAGCGAATGTCATTAACACTATTACAGTTGAATCAATGTGTAGGTGTAGTGACGTGAAACCCATCACATATTATAATAAAATATGTTATGCAGAATGATAATAATAGAAGTTTGGTTATCAAGTGTAGCTTATTAATGGTTTTGTCTGGTGTGTTTATCGATGGGCCATTTATTATGTTTTTTTTTCAAGTGTCCAAGTGGTGTTTTCTCATACTAGGCCACAATTATTTTTTCAATTGGAATGGTACAATAATATGAATACTAAAGGGGGTTTTTTCAGAAATCGTTACAATGGAGGTGCAGAAGTACACTGGTTTCAAAGCTGTGACTCACGAAATAGAATTTGAACCAGAGACGCCAAATAAAGCCAGAAACCTGGTGAGTGCAGGCCATGTAAGGAGTGTTGTTGAGTGTAATAACTGCATTAAAGGGTTAGTTGTAAGGCAAACATCCGTGACGCTTCCTCCTTACAAATTTTCAAAAATGAAGATCGATTTGTGACCAATACCAATTGTAACTGCGTCTACAATCAGAGTAAACGATGCAAGCACGAGGCTGCTCTGATTGAATTTATCAATTCCGACGCCTCAGAAACAAAAACAAATTAAGAAAAACAGTCGGGTGTACCAAGTGCGCGTCAATTTGCCTCCAATAAATATTCAAAAGGAATAAGCTGCAAAGAAATGTTTCCACTTAGGAATGAATCAATGCCTGATGAGCTTGATAAAAAAAAATAATTGGCGACAAAGCAGATGATCTTCATAATACAGCCTTGAGGCTAATTCAGAGTGCTCAAGAAATTGATAAACATGAAATAGCAACGAAATCTGTCATTTCCTTCCTATTAGATAAAGTGGAAGAGAATCTTCAGAAAGAAAAAGAAACAAAAGAAATACTGGCACAAGAAATTTTCAAAACAATTTTTGCAGGCATAGATCAAAACTAAATATATCATGCCAACTGTAATCTAAGTGATCTGGATCCTGATTTGAATATGTTCTATGGAAAAAATATATTGAAAAATGATGACGAGCTTGTAAAAATTTAATGTTCAACTGTTCAACAATCCAAGTCCAAAATCTGGCTTGACATTAGATTGCATTTGTCAGCAAGTAAAACTATTCATGATATAAAGGTGTGGAAAATCAAATCAATTGAAGCATTAGTGACTGACATTTTAAAACCAGCACGTTTGAACACGGAATCAACTAGATATGGACTGGAGACTGAGCACTTGGCTAGAGACATTTATGAACAGACGTTCCACTGTAGGGTAAGGAATGTGTGAATAATAAAGGCAAGGAAAAATTCATGTCTAAGTGTAAGCTTGGATGGTAAGTAGAGAATATATACAAGATCCCATGTTACACCAAAGTGAATAAATATTCGAAAATTAACAAAAGTGACGGTCTGTGCATTTATATTAGAGATAATATTGATGTCAGTGAGATCGCTTGTGGCATTGCTGGTGCAAACTTGTTGTGCTTGAACTTGAAAACATCAAATAATAAAATGTTCAGAGTTATAGGAATTTATAGATCACCCAGTAATCACAACACCGAGAATTTTGTCTACAGCCTAAATTATTTCCTTGACAATATACCTAATTCAATAAGTGTTTGTATGGTTGGTGATATAAATATAAATATTCAATCAACTAGTATACATGTTCAGGAATACATGAATATTTTAATGAGCAAAGGGTATAATTCTCATATAAATGGAAGTACTAGAGCAGTGGTCACCAAATAGTGGACCGCGGTCTGGATCCAGACCGGCAGCCAGTTATTTTGCGGACCGCGATGTCATACCGATCTCAACAAAAAAAAATCTTAAAATAAATCCTATAACCAAAAACGCCATAAGAAACACTTCAACGTCTATATGAAATTGAATTATCAAGAAACAAACAGAACCAGTGCTTGACTTCAGAGGGAGCGCATGGGAGCGGCGCTACCATACCATTTTTCCCAAGAATACATTTTTCCTGAAATGCATCATTCTTTCATTCTTTAAAATTGTCTTATCAGTTTTATAAGAAACAGGTACAAAACATTGCTCAGATTTGCTTAAAACACTTCAATTCAAGTGTGATTTTTTTCAATTTCCCGGGGGAGGTCCCCCGGACTCCCCTCCCCTTGGTGAGCCCACCGCTCGCATACCTCTTTTTTTAGAAATCAAGCTCTGAACAGAACAATAAGTTAACACTACCAATGTAACCAAATTAGAAAGGAGGTACTGTAGTTCTTCCAATGTGAGCGAAATCTAGCTCATAACTCTCAATAAAAGTTGGCTATCGATTTATTATTGTTGTATTGTTTTATCCAACACCTAGTCATACCTTTAATTCAATTTATCTTGGTATTTCAATAGCCAAAGAGATATAGTCAAGGACTAAATTCAAAAATAGTTTTGACAATTTTATAAGTAAGTTATTCATTCTTCATATAATCGAATAAACAATAGAGTAGTTTTTATTGCCAAATCCGATTGGAATTTATTTTTATTCATATTAATTTTTATTTTAATACATTAATAGCATGATATCAAACTGCAATATATTTGAATAACATTAAAATCAATATACATACAGAGTAATAACTAGCCAAAATATTTTGACTAATTATTAAAATCAATGTAGTAAAACTATCAATTTACCACACTATTGGTTTCCCCTCATTGGGCCGCGGAAGCACGCCTAGACTTTGAAATGGACCATCATGGAACTTAATTGGTTACCACTGTACTAGACTCTAGTAACTAGAGTATCAACCACATCTGAATCGTGCATAGATCAGATCTTTTTCAAAAACACAAATAGCAATTTCAGCTTTATACAGAGTGCGGCAGAGAAGATGGACGTTTTTGAGAAGGGCGTTACTCATTTCCTCCGTCACCGAGAGTGGTGAGGATGGTGGCGTTAGACTCGTGTAATCTTACCATTTTTTGTATTCTAGTTCCAGTAGTCGTCATGGAGCGTTGGACGATGGAAAAACGCGTTTTGCCTATGATTTTTTTTCTAAATAATGAGTCAGTTACCGTCGTAAAGCTTAAATTTGGACACCATTCATCGAAATCCATCAACATTTTTTTTTTTTTTTTTTTCTGAGGATGATGCCCATATAAGTATTCAAATTTACTTGTGCATGGGTAATGGAATGTGCAGAGTGATTTATGAGGTGCATAAACGACCATGCCTCAGGTGGGATTCGAACCCACGACCGGGTAGAGCTAGCGGACTGAAGGTTGTAACGCCCCAGACCACTCGGCCAACCCGGCCGGCTATGATTTTGTCTATTTCAGTTTTGCCTATGATTTTTTTTCTAAATAATGAGTCAGTTACCGTCGTAAAGCTTAAATTTGGACACCATTCATCGAAATCCATCAACATTCACTTCAACATTCATCGAGTAGGGCTGTTCCTTCTCAAAACAACATCCTATACATTAACAAGCCCCAAACTCTGAATAAAATTAAGGACAAATTCGCCCAAGTTGAGAGATCGATGTTTTAAAAATTGAAAAATGATTTCTTGTTGATGGAAATGATGTTCCAGCCCTAAATATATATTAAAGAACGTGTAAAAATTGAATTTCAAAACAAATCCTGTTTACTTGAAGTTTTTATCACTGATGATTCCCGTTCTTTGAACGCTTCTATGGAATACGGCATCCACCATTTTGAACGAAGCGTCGGACAAAAAAACTTACTCAACCTTTTTTTAGTAAATAAAATTTGCAAGAGAATGGTGGTAGAATCATCTCTTTATCTTTACTAGAAACCTAGTTAGGATTTTCAAAAAATAGGTTAATTTTCAAGAAAAACTGTAATTGACTATTTTCAGTTTTTGTTCACTCAGATCTTTTGACATATTCCTCTGAGTTGTTCAATTCAAAATCCCTCTGGGGATAATTTTGTCCTCTACAATTTGAGACCAAGTAGACCTTTCTTCCTTGTATAGTTTTTGAACTGGAGCAATTAAAAGATATCCTTGTATTTAAAAAACACTATTTTGGGAAATGGTCCAAAAAAAATTTATACCGTGCTTGTATTGATATTTTCTTTGATAATAATGTTTTTCAGATCAATTTCTAGCAAATAAGCTACTCACCGACCTGAATTTAACGTCAAAACGGTCGGACAAAAAAACCAAGATCCAATGACTTTTACAATAGTTAGAGGTATCCTTAGATTGAGATCCTTGAAGGGTCCTTAATATTGAACATAACCTAAATTCAGGTTGGTGAGTAGCTTATCTGCTAGAAATTGATCTGAAAAACATTATTATCTGAGAAAATATCAATACAAGCACAGTATAAATTTTTTTGGAGACCATTTCCCCCCAAAATAGTGTTTTTTTAAATACAAGGATATATTTTAATTGCTCCAGTTCAAAAACTATACAAGGAAGAAAGGTCTACTTGGTCTCAAATTGTAGAGGACAAAATTATCCCCAGAGGGATTTTGAATTGAACAACTCAAAGGAATATGTCAAAAGATCTGAGCAACCAAAAACTGAAAATAGTCAATTACAGTTTTTCTTGAAAATTAACCTATTTTTTGAAAAATCCTAACTCGGTTTCTAGTGAAGATAAAGAGATGATTCTACCACCATTCTTTTGCAAATTTTATTTACTAAAAAAAAGGTCAAGTAAGTTTTTTGTCCGACGCTTCGTTTTGACGTTATTCCAAGAAAACAAAAAAATGAGCAAAATTTTCCAATATGGCGGCCAAAAAAACAACTTTCCAACATGAGTTGAAAGTGGGATTTTTTACACGTTAAATAGGAGGGTGTCAGCTACCATTTCCACCATGAAACAACTTTGTTGCAATTAGTTCCACCTCCTACCCTAGAATGACTCGACTAACATGCCTGATGTGATTTTCCATCTCAATTTTCTCAAATGGTATTCCCATGCGAGCATTTTGACACCAATAAATTTGTTTTTGAATGGAAACTAACAAATTCATGATATTTTAAATAGTTCATCTTTACTGCCGCACCCGGTATTTGGGAACATCTTCAAGACAACAATTACGGATCATTATTAGGTTCTATTACATTTAGGTAATGAACGGAATGCCGAAACCACTTCAAATAGAAATATGCGTACAAACCGCATAAAAATATCATACAACTACAGACTTCTTGTTGAAAAATTGGAAAAAGATAACTGGAATGCAATTTTTGAAAAATGATATAGATACACTTGTTGACAAGTTTGTGGAACGTTTAAAAGGTAGTATAAATTCAATCAAAACTGAGATACACATCCCTCGCCGAAATCGCCCTTTGAAGCCTTGGATAACGCAATTAATAATAAGAAACAAGATCAATTACTATACGGGATAGAATGCATGATAGAATAAGGAAAGGTCCTGTGAATGCTGATTCAATGAATGAATACAGAATTTATTGAAACACATTGAATAGGTTCATAAGTGAAGCTAAGGAGAAATATTATAAAGACAAAATAGAGCAATGTCACAGCAATAGTTCAAAACTTGGGAGGAGTATTAATGAGGCAATCGGGGAAGGAAAAAGGAGTGTAACAGGATCAGAGTTGATACCAAGAAGCTGAATGACTTTTTTACCAATATTGGTGAAAGACAGGCTAGAGCTTTGAACAATGAACTAGCGAATTCTCCCAACTTCGATCACAATAACGATGTAAACGAAACACCTCTACTGAATTCTTTCTTCATGAGACCAACAGATTCTAAAGAAGTTGAAGAGACAATAAAAGAGATGAAGAATAACTGCACCCCAGGAATGGATAATCTCAACAACATGGTACTCAAGCATATAGGCCACACTATTTCAAAACCACAAACCACGATATTAAATAAATGTTTTGAGCAAGGCTACTTCCCCAAACACTTCAAAAAAGCCAAAATAAAACCTATCTTCAAGCAAGGAGATACCTCAAATCCTGGCAATTACAGGCCAATCAGCCTTATTAGTAATCTGGCAAAAATTATGGAAAAAATTATAAAGAAGAGATTAGTCCTGTTTTTGAGCAAACATTAAGTAATAAATGGAAATCAATTTGAATTTCAGGCTGAGAAGAGTACGGAAGATGCATTAATTAAATTTGCTAATACTGTTTCACAAATTTAATACTGAATTCAAATTACAAATCTATAGCAGTTTTCTTGGATATCAAAAAAGCTTTTGATACTATCCCACATTACTCCCTTTACAATAAACTAAAAAAATATGGATTCAGGGGAATTTTTCTAGAATTAATAAAAAGCTAATTGAAAGATAGAACACAGTCTTTAACAATAGATGGATATACTGATACCTCTAAAATGACCTCTTACGGTTTGCCTCAGGGAACTGCACTGTCACCGATTCTCTTTATTATTTATGTGAAATTCACATAGTTGTTGAGTTTTTTAGTTTCAGGTTTAGTAAATCATTAACATTGTGAAACCTGAAAAAACTCAACAACTATATCATTTGCAGATGACACTGCAGCTGTTTTCTATGGAAAATCGTGGATTGAGGCTCATGAAATTGCAGAACATAATTGTTTTCTCATTAAAAAATGGTTAGAGAAAAATACTTTGAGCTCGAACACTGATAAAACCAATTACATCACCTTTGCACTCAATGCAACTGGTAAACCCGACAAAAATATGAATCTGAGACTACATTCAAATTGCAACCTAAACTTCAATAACTGCACTTTCAAATTCAACTTGTCCCATAATAAAAAGAGTAAAAAGCACGAAATATCTAGGCGTCATAATAGATGAATATTTGAAGTGGGACATCCATGTCAAATTTTTATGCAAAAGAATTAGATACCTCTCCTATAAATTCTACAAAGCAAAAAAATTTCTAAACTCAAGTCATCTTAAAATGGTATACTTTGCACTGGTACAGTCCATGATTCAGTATGGGGGGGGGCTGTTATAACTCCCATTTGGAAGAGATTTTCATATTTCAAAAATCATTAAAACAATTTTGAACAAGCCTAGACTTTTTCCAACAAACCTGACTTTTAAAGAGTTTAAGGAGTTGACAGTTAGACAGTTGTACGTAATGAGTGTAGTGAAATATATATTTAAACAAAAAATAATTTCATTTGCACTAATAATACAGTCAATAATCAATACAATTCAAGACCCACTTCAAATAAGTACCTAATCTATCATACTAACATTGAAACTATTAGAAGAAAACTCATATATTCAAGTACTAAAATTATAAATAAAATTCCTGAACAAATTATTAGCTGTGCCAAGATAACAAAGAGAGTAAAACAATATATAAATGCTTGGATAAAAATTTATTGCTTCTTCTACCTTTAAGAAATGAAATAAGTTAGCAGAGAACTTCCTGATTAGCGCGCTTACTTTCCCTACTTTTGTTCTATCATCCCCTTCCCCAATCCTTCCAAAAACTTCCAAGGATCAAAAGCCTTCCTATGACATGGATAGCCATAGTTGGAAGAACTTTTGATCCGCTACCCTTCTTCACCACATAACATGTATGAATTGCCTTCTAATATTGTAATGTGTTCTCAAATTTAAGTTATTTATTTCATATTGCAATGTTTTTATATTTTACTGATGTAATGAATTGTTTTTCAATATGGATTTATCTTGTGTGTGTGAATAAATAAATTGAAATATACATTTACATAAATAAACATATACAGTAGAGAATTTAAAGTAATGAATTAAGCATTCAAGAAACAAAAGAATGACAATTGTCATCGTTGTGATACCCTTAATATGAAAACTGAAGTTGCAGGAAAAGATGAGGAAAGTTACAAGCTGAGAGTGATTTGAAAAATACATCAAGAAAAGCTGACTTTAGGAAAGCTGATAAGGAAAATGGTATACTTGACAGCAATAAGAAGATGAAGATTACCATCACAACAGGTCGAAACTAGTTACTACTATGTAAGTAAAGTTTATTTCCATATAAAAGTGATTCTTATTGAGTTTAAACACTAAGAAGTGTTTCAGTTTTGACTTGCAGCAATGTCTGCCTACACCATTACTTTTTTCAAGAGTTTATAGAATATTGATTCTTTTCTTTTAAATGATGTACTGTTCAAGCGTGCTGTACACAGGGTAAATAGTGTCGGCCAGCTGAATATCTGTATCATCCTGTAAACTTCCATTTAGAAGATTATTGAAATTTTATGCAGAAATCTAGGGAATCCCTCCATTCTTTCATTTATATAGTTTTTGAACAGCAGGAGCTACAATGGAATGGTGAGACATATAATAAAGAGAATTTAATTTACTGAAAAATGAGAAAAAGTTTGATTTCTTATTTCCAATGAGTGCTGAGATACATTCAATGTGAGAAACCCTTACAAATGGAAACTTTGAGGGGTGCAGAGGGGTAGCAAGATGGGTAGGGGTGGGAAATTTTGACAGAACACTTTTCTTTATAATATTAATCCATGAGTAAAAAATCAGCCTTATATGATTCTTTTTCTGAAAAAAAAAACAAAAATCTTAGTCTGGTTCCTATGGCAATTATGTGGGTTGGTTCCTTTCTGCATAACACATAAAGTAGGATGTGTGTTTTGCAGAAAGGAACCAACCCACATAAATGCCATAAAATGGGAATTTAATGCTTTTTTCGTATATAAATATCTAGTTTATGATATTAAGAGCACATATACGTTCCCAAAATCAGAATATCTTATTGGATAATAAAATGGGAGATATTTTTGCAGTTTCATCTTTGGTACGCGATATCTCAAAAGTAGGTGACTGTGGGTTGGTTCCTTTCTGCGTAACTCCGTACAATTGTGAAGTTTTTTAAAAGATCCGTGATAGCAGCTGATAAATTGACAGAAGATCAGACTTCTAGGGGTATTCTTGAGGAAGATGTTTTGAAATTAACTTCTTGCAAATGTAAATGAGGGTGAGGGACGCGGGCTCTCCAAGCTCAGACTCAGATTATGGAAGTCCTAAACAAGACCTTTGGGCTCAGCATAAAACACTAGCAATAAAGTCTAATAAGAAGTTGATTCTGGCCTAACAGGTTGTTTTTCAGCTCCTGCATTGCATCGAGTTTTTCGGGTATTTTTTCAGAGTTGAGTTCTGATATTTTGCTACCGCAATTGCTAAAGTGAGAACTATTCGCGTGTGAACTTTCAATCGAATTTGTTCAGTTCTTTTCCGGTTATATCGATTTAATTGTTTTGTGTAACATGCCCAATTCACCGCCAGCATTCAAATCAAATCAAAATCCATTTATTGCCAACGACATATAAGTATACATGTATAGGAGGCCACGTCATAAAGATCACATATGCTAACAAATTGTACATAAAATCACATGCCAATCTTAAAAGTCATTCATATTATAAAGTTAAAATATTCATTATTATTATAGAAACAGTTTCTTAAGGGGACCTGGACAGCAAAAAGATAGCTTTTTTTTGTTTTTGCATATTATGAAAGTATATAATTTTCTGGTCATTTTGATGTATTATACATAATAAAACAATATTATTTCTCAGCAGTAGAGCGAATGTCATTAACACTATTACAGTTGAATCCATGTGTAGGTGTAGTGACGTGAAACCCATCACATATTATAATAAAATATGTTATGCAGAATGATAATAATAGAAGTTTGGTTATCAAGTGTAGCTTATTAATGGTTTTGTCTGGTGTGTTTATCGATGGGCCATTTATTATGTTTTTTTTTCAAGTGTCCAAGTGGTGTTTTCTCATACTAGGCCACAATTATTTTTTTTCAATTGGAATGGTACAATAATATGAATACTGAAAGGGGTTTTTTCAGAAATCGTTACAATGGAGGTGCAGAAGTACACTGGTTTCAAAGCTGTGACTCACGAAATAGAATTTGAACCAGAGACGCCAAATAAAGCCAGAAACCTGGTGAGTGCAGGCCATGTAAGTGTTGTTGAGTGTAATAACTGCATTAAAGGGTTAGTTGTAAGGCAAACATCCATGACGCTTCCTCCTTACAAATTTTCAAAAATGAAGATCGATTTGTGACCAATACCAATTGTAACTGCGTCTACAATCAGAGTAAACGATGCAAGCACGAGGCTGCTCTGATTGAATTTATCAATTCCAACGCCTCAGAAACAAAAACAAATTAAGAAAAACAGTCGGGTACCAAGTGCGTGTCAATTTGCCTCCAATAAATATTCAAAAGGAATAAGCTGCAAAGAAATGTTTCCACTTAGGAATGAATCAATGCCTGATGAGCTTGATAAAAAAATAATTGGCAACAAAGCAGATGATCTTCATAATACAGCCTTGAGGCTAATTCAGAGTGCTCAAGAAATTGATAAACATGAAATAGCAACGAAATCTGTCATTTCCTTCCTATTAGATAAAGTGGAAGAGAATCTTCAGAAAGAAAAAGAAACAAAAGAAATAATACAAGAAATTTTCAAAACAATTTTCGCAGGCATAGATCAAAACTAAATATATCATGCCAACTGTAATCTAAGTGATCTGGATCCTGATTTGAATATGTTCTATGGAAAAAATATATTGAAAAATGATGACGAGCTTGTAAAAATTTAATGTTCAACTGTTCAACAATCCAAGTCCAAAATCTGGCTTGACATTAGATTGCATTTGTCAGCAAGTAAAACTATTCATGATATAAAGGTGTGGAAAATCAAATCAATTGAAGCATTAGTGACTGACATTTTAAAACCAGCACGTTTGAACACGGAATCAACTAGATATGGACTGGAGACTGAGCACTTGGCTAGAGACATTTATGAACAGACGTTCCACTGTAGGGTAAGGAATGTGTGAATAATAAAGGCAAGGAAAAATTCATGTCTAAGTGTAAGCTTGGATGGTAAGTAGAGAATATATACAAGATCCCATGTTACACCAAAGTGAATAAATATTCGAAAATTAACAAAAGTGACGGTCTGTGCATTTATATTAGAGATAATATTGATGTCAGTGAGATCGCTTGTGGCATTGCTGGTGCAAACTTGTTGTGCTTGAACTTGAAAACATCAAATAATAAAATGTTCAGAGTTATAGGAATTTATAGATCACCCAGTAATCACAACACCGAGAATTTTGTCTACAGCCTAAATTATTTCCTTGACAATATACCTAATTCAATAAGTGTTTGTATGGTTGGTGATATAAATATAAATATTCAATCAACTAGTATACATGTTCAGGAATACATGAATATTTTAATGAGCAAAGGGTATAATTCTCATATAAATGGAAGTACTAGAGCAGTGGTCACCAAACAGTGGACCGCGTCTGGATCCAGACCGGCAGCCAGTTTTTTTGCAGACCGCGATGTCATACCGATCTCAACAAAAAAAAAAATCTTAAAATAAATCCTATAACCAAAAACGCCATAAGAAACACTTCAACGTCTATATGAAATTGAATTATCAAGAAACAAACAGAACCAGTGCTTGACTTCAGAGGGAGCGCATGGGAGCGGCTACCTACCATTTTTCCCAAGAATACATTTTTCCTGAGATGCATCATTCTTTTCATTCTTTAAAATTGTCTTATCAGTTTTATAAGAAACAGGTACAAAACAATTTAATTTTAAAAC
>CM029546.1:32246929-32421929 GCA_017141385.1 Sogatella furcifera
TGGTTCACAACTATTGTAGTGAATTGTAGTTACAACATATTATTTTTAAAAATATTTTTCTCTTTTTATCAACTCAATAGATGATGTGTAATTGTGTGTGATGATATTTTTTCTAATTCTTGGTTTTCTTACCTTTTCTCATTTCGTTTTCTATTTTCTTCACTTCTTTCTACGTAAAGAAACTTTCTTCCATTCCATTCTCCCATTTTTTATGCTTCTGATTATTTTTCTCCTTCTTATTTCAATTTTCCACCCTTCTATCTTCGTTTTCTCCGCCTTTTTTTCTTACCAAAATAAGCAGAGTTATTCATCAAATATTGCTGAGTGATTGAATGAATTGAAATCTATCAAAGAATTATTGGAAAAAATCTACCGAAAATGGTTTAGGAACCAAAATGCCAAAAATGTTAATAATATAGAATATTTTTTAAGAGGGTGATGCCCACATAATTATGCGTCAAGCATGTGTGTGGATAATGAGAGGGGTGATGATGAGAGATGACGGCTGTTTTTGAGGCAATCGGGACCGTAGGCTTTACGTCTCCTCCAAAAGACGGGAGTGGCTGTTAGCGGTCAAAAATTGGTGGTTCCAACTGGGATCAAATCCCAGGAGCCTAATCATACTCAGAATTTGCTGATTAACAGACCAACGCTTTATCGCACTCGGCTACAGCCACTGCCAAATCTATTTACAATGATAATATTCTTAATAAAAAAAATCTATTTATTTAGGTAAATTTGTTTATCATTTAATTCAATAGATTGATTTATTCAAATAAATTTGTGGCCATAACAAATCTGACTATTTTCGTGAAAATTTCTACTATTTTTTGTACATTGTTTTTTTCTAATTACTATTGGTGTATCAGTTATAAGTGATACAAAATTTATGGAATTGAATGAACACGGTGACTCACACTCCTTACAAACGACTTGATGGATCCAAACGGTGTAGGTGTCTATGGAATCGACATGACTCAAGGGATATACAAATTTCTGAAAATTAAAATAAAAGTGGATCCGTTCAAAAGTTATAACAGGAAATGGAAAATTTTCGCATGGACTAGCTAGTAACAAATTAATATAGGTATTGATGAGCAAAGCAATATTTTCAATTGTTTCAACGGCTCATACAATCCCAACAATAAAAAACCTTCAACTCGAATTGTGTAATTCAATGAGCAATTGATTTTCCTCCAGAGACGGGAAACGACTGACTATCTTTACTAACGACAAGCCAATCTTCCAAAGGAGGGAAATTATCCTTAAGGCTCTATCATATTCATAAAAATGCCAGCTCAACTCAACTCACTAGCAGATCGTGTTTATGTTTATAGGTAATAAAGATTTAGAAGGAAATAATTATTTTAATGAGCACTCAATTTCAGTTTGGTTAAATATATTTATAACATGAGATTTTATTCACATATTGTCTCTGAACTTAGCCTACATAAAAACGTAATATCTAATCAATAACAGTGAAACACAATAGTTTACTAAAATATATTTTCAAAACGTTTATAAATATAAAATAGTCTGGTATTATTGGAATCAATTCGCAATTTTATCAGGCTTACATGATAGAAAATCTCGAACATCTTGGTGATAATATGATTAATTATCTTTAAGCATCCTAGTTTACAATTTGATTTACAATAGAAAAAAGGTAATTTGATCCTTCATTACAATATTATGTCATTATCCCATAATGTGGAAGAATATAATAATACAAAGTAAAATGTTTTGTAAACTATAGAGTATTTTAGAATAAGTTTTTTGAAAAATAAAATAATGTGACTGTAAGTTAAAACAAATTAAAAGTTCAACAATTGATCAGATATGATGTTTATCAGGTCTTTTCAATTGAATATTGGTAGAGCATATTCTTTCATGTTATAGAAATATCATGTTTTATATTGAGAACATATAAATGATATTAATAGTACATGAGAGTTAAAAATAATATTGTAGACAATATCATACGAGGTAACACAATGGAAGAAGAATTTATAGACTAGAATAAATATTTTGGAAGGACTATGTGAATCTTTGGAAAAAATAAAGATAAAAAAGTAGCTACAGTACATAGAACGATGAAAACATGATCAACATTCTCAATGATTAAATAAGTACCTTTCATAAATTCAATCAAAAGGATCTTTGAGTATTTGAAAAATTTTATAGCGGCAAACAAGCGAATTAAAAACCATTAAAACATGATAAATTTCAAAAATTAAAAAGAACATTCTCATTTCGTCCATCAATACAAGACAATCAGAAGCTTGTTTATGAGACAAAAAAATGTTGATATCTTGCTCAAAACTCAAAAGCAGAGTTCAAATGAATTCTATCCAATTTGAATTCGAGATAAGTTAGGGTTGTTGAATAACTTTGATAAACATACGCTGTTTAACAGATATTTCGAAGTTTAATGGAATTCGACTTTAAAGTTAAATTTTGAATGGAAAATAATAATAATTATAATTTATTTTACTAATCAATCTCGTTAACGTCCGAATTCTCAAACTGAAAAATTCTATAGAAAGTTTTACATTATATCTGTCTAAAATCATAAGAAAATTATAGTTACCAATAGTGCATTTTTTATGAAGTGGGTTCATTTCTTATTTCAGTTCAGCTCTTTTCAGATAATTTCTTAGTCAAATCATCAATCTCTTCAAAAATATGGAACTTATCTGTAAAAAAGGTCACTCAGAATAGATCATTGAAGCTTTCAATTTTCTTTCAACGGAATTCTATTCTGAATAATTATGTAATCACTTTCTGTATTAGTAATAATATTATCAAGAAGTTAATTTTATACTATTCAACTAAAGTGATCAATTATTACTATTCAAAAATTACCTTCCTAAAACTGTTGAACTTTCAAATTTTTCTACTAAGATTTCCCTGCAAAATTTGATCAAATTCAAGTATGCCTGACTTCCTAGAGAATGAAAACTCAATAAATATAATTTTCAGCTATCACTAGATCAACTAGCTATTCAATAATTCAATGGAAACAACAACACAGCTTGCACCATTGTCTATTTGATCCTTCACGAAATTTAAAGCACCTTATGCTTCCAGTTTTTTTCTAATGGAGAGCTTGCACAAGAGATAGAATGAAGAATAGAATTTTAAATACTATAGCAGTAATCCATAGTTCAACTAACAATATAAGATTATGTACTCGAGCCGATACTATAATTTCACTAATTTGAAAGTTAATAATGTTCTATTTTGAAACTACACCGAACATGATTACAAATTTTATTGAAATCCAGGATGAGTAATTTTTTGGTCACAACTTGACTTACAATTTTTTACCTACTTGATTAATAAAACAGCTTGAAGTTGAATCAAAGTCGATCTGTAAAACAGTCAATATTAAAACGAAAATTGAATTTTATTTGTGAACTACTAAAATCCAAAAATATGACTTTTCAGAACATTCATGTACAAGAAAATAATTTTTTATTAAGTTTATGAAAATTTCTGTTGTAGAACTTGGACTACACTTTTTGATAAGAGAAAGCAGCAAATACTGTATTTCAAAAGTTGTTGCTTAGTCTTGTTGTTGACCTCTTTTAAAACATTTTTTATGAATAATAATTACCAATAGGTGATTTTGACTATTGTGAAATTGTTTAGCTTGTAAACTGGATTTCATAGAAATCGTTAACATGATAGGTTGAGTAATAATAATTTGAGTAATGTACTCAATAATTCCATGCAGGTTTCAAAAGGTTGAGAAATTTGTAACTACATAAAACATTCCTATCGATATGGAAGATCACGTGAAGGATATTACAGCACACTTAGCAGTCTTCCTACTTATCGTAACTTCGTTGTGAGTGTGACGGTTCATCACATTGTTTGGTTGATTGTTTTTGGTGATCGTTGGCACTTTTGGAAATAAGTTGAATCAATTGCCAACTTATTGATGCCAACAACACAACAAAGAGCCGTTGGCGGCTATACACAGTCTCCAGTCAAGTGTTGGCAGCTAAAAACAGTCTCTGGTTGCGAGTCGGTTGCGCCGGGTCTGTCATGTGCAGTCGCTGGGTAGTTGACAGGGCATCGACAACGATCTCGACTCGAATCCGGGAAAGGCTGCTGCTGCTGCCGCTGCTGCGTGTGAAATAGTTGTGCTTGACCTGGAAAAAATTAAATTTGATCAATGAGATGTTTAAATCAAAACCAGCTTCAAGTTTTCTTTAGGAAAAATCCATAGACGGTTTCTAACAATCGGTTTGCCACCAATGAAAACAACAGCTAAATTTTGAAGTAAAAGGGTGAATCGTAAATCACTTGACAAAAACACTTACTATGCAGTTTTGTCAAGTATCTATATAGTAGCGGCGATTAAATTAGACGGTTTAAAGATTCTACACTATGTCAGATTTGAACCCGGTAAAGCGAGGTAAGGACGAACATTGCTTGCTCTCTATCACAGTGATAGCATTAAGCGTCAAGTATTGCCTAGCTTCAAGCATTGAGCTTCAAGGGGGAGTCCGATTCCACTAGACTAGACGTCACACTGCAATCAGTAGAAACCAATAAAAAGCATTCATAGCGAATTCATGAATTCAGTACAGTGATTATTCGGCAAGACTTGATAACTACTCGAAATATCTCAGCCATCTGATTCCGTGGCCGCTATTACTATTGTTGTTCAGACTGTTATGAAATCAGTGTTCCATGGCCAACAGACTGTGTTGTCCGTGGATGAATAAGTACTGGTATTGTATTTCGGTATTAAGCTTATGACAATTCTTATATTAATCAAAATATAAATATTAATTGAAAAATAAAATAAGAATCAAATACCCCTTTAAAAACTTTAAAATTATTAATACACAAACATGTTTCGGGACATTCAGCCCAATATCAATGTGGATATGATCATATCCACATAATAATGATCATTATTAATGGGGCTGAATGTCCCGAAACATGTTTGTGCATTTAAGTTTTAAAAAGGGTATTTGATTCTCATTTTATTTTTCAATTATTTTAAATAGCCCTAACCCTAAGTTTAAAAGTTTAATTTTCATATAATTATTAAGTAAAAACAATTTTTAAATCAACAATTATTTCAAACTAAGAAAATTCCAGGTGGGGTATATTTACAACATTATTATATTAGTATTCTAGTTTCTATTTTGTAAGAGAATAATATAACTTCAGTTTTTAAAAGCGTATTTACAAAATTATCAGAATTTCACAGAATGTTCGCATTCAAATATGAATTCAATGAACATACTCTACAGTGAAAAGTCATCTAATCTAGTTCAACTTGATCAATAAATGAGATAAATTTCCTGAAACCTATTACTCGATCCCACATACAATGACTGGAATTTCAGATAAGTTTCTAATAAATCAAAGTACGGCCACAATGGAAAGTTGAGAAAAATTGAAAAAATCCATCAAGAGTGGGCGGTAACAGTCATTTGCCAAACAGCAGAAATAAATCCCATAAAATTAATGGAATTTCGATCAATTTCTAGGACCGATAATTATGGACATAAATTCATGTTCTATATTATGTTAATGGAAAGAGATGTAGGATTATAACTTTATTTCAATAATTAAATTATTATTGATGAGTATTTAACTTCAATTATTGAAATGATCTTATCATGAAGAGTAAAAAATTCATCAACTGGAGGATAGCATTCTCTCTATAACGACATATAGAGCGTGAATTTCTGTTCATAAATAACAGCGCTTTGTGTTCTAAGAGATTGATAAAAATTATTCATTTAAAATTACATCGATCTTATGGGACATAATTCTGCTGATCGGCAAATGGCTGACTGCTACCGAGCACTCTTCAAAACATTTTTTCAGTTTGTTCAAATGATCACGGCTTCTTGTATTCAATGACTTTCAATTCGTACATTCTCTTCCAGCTCTTATTCTTCGTTATTGTGTGTGGTATCAACAACATGCACAATTTATGGTACAGAACTTGTTTGAACAAACGAACAGAATTTATGAACAGAACGATTTGTGGGACAATCAGACAAAACATCACCTTATACTAGCCTAGAGCAACAGTTCGTAAATTACACCTACGTAAAATGACGATTCAAATTATTGAAATTTTTCCACCCGTTAAAATCAGTATAATATTTACATTTGAAAAATTATTTCTTGAAACTCAAAAACGTTTGATAGCAGACTACAATCAACAGAAGTGCTATCTATAAAAGGAAAGCAGTTGATTTCAGTATGTACCTTGACGTCATAGCTCAAGATCTTAAAACCTAATTAGAATGTCCTGAAAATAAGAAAGTGATTGTTCATGCAAGACATTCAAATAATGAGATAAACATTATAACGAGATAATAAGTCTGAAAACGATTATTTCAATTTCTTATGAGAACTAAAAAACTAATTTAAAGGTCTCTACTCAAATATCGAGCATTGAGACTGAATATTATTGAAATTTGAGTTATTTAAATAATCAGGTCTTCTAACAGGAATTATTAAAGAATTTGACGTTTTAATATGAATATAAACAGTTGAATAAAGTTGTTCATGAAAATGAAATAAAAAAATGTTGTTGTTTGCAATCGTCTAAAAATGGCATAATTAAGAGTATTATATTATTTTTACAGGTTAGAATTCGATTCGAAACAGAATAGTCAACAGAAGTGCTATGAACCATCAAACAGAAATAACTTTTTAAAAATCAAAATAAATTGAATGGAGGCTTTTGTTTTCAACAATTCTTGTACTAAAACTTTAGGATATGTAAGCTTACAGGCATAGAGTAATTTGCAAATTGTTTTCTTAAATTTCAAGTTTAATATTTTACAGAGACATTGCAGTATAATCACCAACAAAATATAGGGAAGTTTTTTATTTATTTAGTGTATGCTTTCAATAGTGGGGGACCCAAAGGGTGGTTCCACTTCGCAATGTAACCTCATTATTCACAAATGAAAACATGGAGAACCATGTGGGTTATAGGCAAGTATATGAAAATATAACATTAAATTTACATCCTCAACGTTCATTTCCCCAACCTTAATTATGTATTTTTATAGCTGTATACAGTAGATAAAATTGAAACAGATTGATTTGTAGAACGATAGGATATTACAACATAGCCCAGGCAAATTAGACTTCTAGCGTCTAAAAAATGATGGATGACTGGAAATGGTTTTGAACCACTGTTTGCATCCCAATGAGTAAAGGCCCGTATCGACAGTGCGGGGCATGTGCCGCGAATGCCTCAAGGTATGTTCTTACAGGTGCGACTGGAACGATATCGATCAGCTGTAGCTGTAGCTGTAGCTCTTGTGTTCAAATGCGTCTATCTTGGAAGCCATTAATGTAAAAACGTTGGGCTCAAATTGTAGGATATGATCTCTATCATTTGATGTGTAAAAATCTCAAGTTCAAGTTGCCGAGGTAAAATTCATTCATAATGATTCAAGTTATAAATGCGTATTTGATCTTGAATTGTGGGAAATTGAATACTCTAGAAAGCGTCGCAAACTCATATTAGACTTATTTGGAATGCTCAAGATAGTTAAACACCATTTCCAACCATCCATCATTTGTTAGGAGCTAGGCCCTTTTTTGGTCCTATTTATCTGGGCTATCAAACTTATTATTATTACAGCTGACCAATAGGCTTAAAAAATAATGATATTTGTGTCTAACCGATTGTGCCTAAGATGACTTCTGACTAGATGGCCGGCGGCCAATGCTGACATCAGCGATAGTTCTCCCGCTAGAACTGTTCCACAAACTATCCGTGCTAGTTTGTTCGCATTTTCTCCCGGACACCTCTCGTTTGGACCTACAAAATAATGATTGAACTTTATTCACAATGCAATACATCAAATCGATTCCTTTCCAACCATCTAGCATTAATTTATATTTTTTAAAATATGAAGAAAATTTTGCAAAATTTAAAAGTATGTACTACTGTTACTGTTAGTATATAGTTATTTCAAGTTTTACTTTTCAAATTTTACAAATTAGCCTACACGTTTTAAAACAAGACCGTTAAAAACGTGAAACAATGATTTCAATGGAATTAACAGATAATTACACCAAAACTGGTAATTCTCGTACAATTCTCTAATAATGTATCAACTTAAAAAAGTCTGATATTTCGATTTGCAATTCTTTTGAATTTTCAGCTAATCTTTCCTTTATTACATGACGACTTGGAGGCGATTCCTTCATAATCAAAATAACTAAAAATCAGTTTATTTTAATTGAGATGGAATCTAGATTTTACAAACCACAATAGCACGATGAATGTATTTATTCCAAATATCCTTGAAAACTACTGAACAATCAATGTAGTAGTGTATATCACAAACCAGTGTTCACTAATACTTCGACACAATGAGGTTTCATCACTGTATTTGATACAGAAATAAATGATAACCAGTATCAACTGGTTCATTAAAGCTATTGTTTTTCAAGTGGAAATTATTAGAGATGGAAGAATTATTAGATATTGCAGTTAACCAACTGCTGGATAATTATAATCCGAATTAAACTGAATTAATTATTATTATTATAATTATCCAGCAGTTGGTTACCTGCAATATCTAATAATTCTTCCATCTTTGATACCTGGCCAGAAAGGCTAACATCATAATTGAATGAAGCTGTTCAGGGAGCTGCCTGGTAGGCAAGAGGTTAAGCCACTCGGCCGGCAACTGAGGGGTACCGGGTTCGATTCCCGGTCCGGGCAGAGTTTTTTCATCAGTTTCAATCAATGGATCTCGCCTGCTATTTAGTACATTGGTCAATATTTGCAGTGCAGAAGTCCTTTGTCTATTTATATAGCAATAATTTGAGATCCGAATTAATTATTATTATGAAAATTATTAATTAATATTATTGTGTGACAACTTGGTTTTGGACTGTTTGTAAAGTTGAAATTTTATAACTTGTTTTTCAATCATTTGAAAAATAGTATTTGTATTCAAGGTAAACATAGGTGAGTGCAAAATACTTATTCCAAGACTTCTCCTCTAGATTCATACTACAGTTCAAAATCAGATAATGTCAAATCATAAAACTTGAAATTTCCACTTGGAAAAACATTTTTTTTATTTCGTCAAGTAATCGTGAATGAGTTATAGTTCAATAGATTTCAATTCTTCAAGTCTGTAATCTTCATAGTAAATAATTTAGTAAGTGATTACCCCTGACGCCAAGCATGTCCAGACAGGAGGCCTGTGCGGGTAGCTGTGTGCCGCCGCCGATGGTGCCGATCTCAATGGAGGGCATCGTGCACGACACGTACAGGTCGTTTCCCTCCTTGCCCCACGGCTCCATCAGCGTCATGCAATTGCTGCTGCTCACGTTCTGTGCTGGGTCCTGCACAACACCATTCAACATACTCATTAGAATGCCTACAACGCTCATATCTCATTAAAACAACGAGACATTTTTTTTAATAGTATTATATACAGAATGTTTCAAGAGGAATGTGCAATACTTCCAATAAGTAGAAAAAGTCCAAGATTGTGATTTCTAAGATTTGGGTAAGATTTACGTAATCACCGCCATTTAAACTTCTCTTCAGAATTTGATTCTCTCCATCCTTTATCAATTAAAAACAATTTTATGATTTTGTATACAGTTATAATCTACAATTGTTAGAAAAAAGTGTTTTATCAGCATATTTCCTCTATCATCTCAGAAGACGTTCAAGTAACAGACTTCTAACTGGTTTCATTGAATTCCTCAGCTAAATTCACATGAGAATAAATCATTTTAGAACCTAAATAAAGCCTCTAAAAATTATAAAAATTGTTATTTTTTGAAAAATGCCAATTTTTGCCATTTTTATCTCGGTAACAAAGCTTTTACGGGGGTATGTACCAGGAACTTTTTTCTCTACTTGGTGTAGGGATTAAACCTGAGAAGTATTGCACATTCCTCCTGAAACACCTTGTATAACTTGCCCCGAATATGCGGTATTTGGCAAACGCATTATCGTCATGTAAAGCCGCTTATCGACAGTCCGAGGCAAGTGCCACGAATGCCTCGCGGTACAGTCTGTTGACGCAAAAAAAGTATGAACTCATGGCTGAGGCATATGTGTGATCTGCAATTTTTGTAAGGGCGTTATTAAACGATAATAGTTCTATGAGCATATCTGATCATATGGAAAGAGATGAAAATTCCAAATCATATTCATAGAATGGTATGATCATAGAACTATTATCGTGTAATACCGACCTAACCAAAAATGCGAGCACGCGAACAAATTGACTAGCGCCATCAAGCGGGAGACAAAGCAACTAAGCTCTGACAATTGATAATTTGGACTTTTGAGGTTAGTTTGTGCTCAATTAGTAGATAAAAATTCAAGGCAATGTTTATTATTGCCTATTACAATTTTCTGCACCCAAATAGAATTCACAATCACAAAAATGCATAGGAATGGAGTACAATTTTGAGGTTAGTTTGTAGAATTGTTCGTTGTGCGTTGCGAGGCAACAGGCACTGCTCGCTGCGAATTGTGTGCTGCGTTTGCCTCGCTGCTAGCAAACCCGGTATCGACAGTCCGAGGCATGTGTGGCACATGCCTCGGACTGACGATACGCGGTTTTACTCCAGTCTCCAGCTCGGTCAATATTGGTTCAAAAATTATTGATTTGGTCTTGAATTGAAGATCGAAATGTTAATTGAGACCAGATCAATAATGTTTGAACCAATATTGACCGCGCTGGAGACTGGAGTAGATAGTAGACGAGTAGTAGTGGCAAGACTCTTCTTCGCGTGAACAGACTGTACCTCGAGGCATTCGCGGCACATGCCTCGGACTGTCGATACGCGGCTTAAGTCTAATGACATTTAAGGCTGAGGTTATATAGCTGGTGCCAAAAATTAAGATGCTTAATTCCGAGTATACTCGGAAGTCTAATCACTAGTGGTCAGCTGGTCCGTTACAGTTACCAGACTATTCACTGACAACATCAGCTGTTGAAACGCACAAGGAACAGTCCAAACTTTGTGACCAGCTATACTGAGGAATTGATGTTTAGTGACTCTAACGACTTCTAATGCCACCATTCAACATACATATTATAATTCCATAATGCCTGCAAGTAGAACGCTTATTCTCATTAAAACAGGCCAAATGCCGTATCTGTTTTACAAACCATGGTTTTTAAAGTAGCTAGAACGCTAACTCGCTCCAAGGTTATTGGATTATAATCTGATCTAATAATCTTAAACTTGTTCAATGTGTCTTTCATAGTAGGCAAGTCGTTTGCAGTTCCACATTTCCAGTGCATCATGTCCAGTGAATTCCACACAGACTCTATAGCTCAGGATGTTGAATTTTTTGTCAATTTTTATATTGATAATTATTGAGAATGATGAAAATTATCAATTTCCAAATATCAACCAAAAAGTTTGGTGTTTGCCAAAGAGAACTGTAGTAAAACTGAAAAACACTTATTATATACTATGTTTTCAGTTGAATATTAATCTTTGGTAGCATTTTTAAAAGGATACCTTCACTTTTGAAATCAATACATTTTAAATAATTAAAAAAATATGAGATTGACTACTCACTTGACCAGTGGCGATATAGATGGCGGTAACAATGTTGGCAGCGTGTGCGTTGAAGCCACCTATACTGCCGGCCACAGCAGATCCTATCATATTTTTGCTAATATTTACATCCACCAGCGCCTGCACTGATGTTTTTAGAACTGTTAGTACTACTTTCGACGGTATGATTGCTTCACACACTACTGACTTTCCTCGTCCCTCAATCCTGTGATAAAAAGAGACATTACAATCATTATATATTTAATTATTATTAATAATAGGTTACTTCTTATATTCATGGATTTAGATGAGTCTATAGAAAATAATGAACTGTATAATAATATAATAAAATGCATATATTTATGAAAACCTTCTAAATTCAAAATTCTCTGTGGTGCTTTTTTTGTGAGTGAAAATTGTTTGAAGTGAGTATTGAAAGGGACATAACCTGAATTTGGACATTTTCATCAAAATTGGAACAGAAGACGTTTTGGGCTAACGCCTGTTTTTTCGTTCCTGCAATATTGTATTTTTTCAATGAAATAAATAAATAGGCTATAATTGGTAATTTATACTTGTCACTACAAAATTAGAATTTATATTATTTAATCACAATTTTATCTAATTTTCTTGAAAATAAACTTACCAATTAACTGCTGCTGGTTTTTTGTCGGCACAGAAATTCCCACTGAGACTCAATATTTCCATGTCATTGAAAATCGACTGTACAAACTTTAGCGCATTTTCCGTACCCTGAAAACAAGAGCAAGTCGAAAATGAAATATTGGAAGTACTATATTCAAGCAACCATCAATTTGAATAAAAATGAAATTAATAAACTATGCTAAACGGCTGGATAATATTAATGATGTACTTGAACATCACGAATGAATTTAAATTAATCGGTCGAATTTTGTAGTTTTCAATTCGAATAATTCCCACATACATCTTATCTAGAAGTAATTTTAATATTTCATAGAAGCTTTAGCATATGATATTATCAACGCTATCCATGGAAACAACCTCCTTAACACGATCGTTTGTGTTTATACTTGAACATGGCCCCAGACAAGAGACATTTCGGGTTTACATGAGTCATCATATTTCAAATCCAATAATAACAAATAGGAGGAAATCATTCACTTCGTTCATTTGATGCATCAAATATTACAATGGCAGAGTCCAATACGAAAATTACTTAGGTATAATACTAACCTAATAATATTTGGTTCACCTCACATTCAGGAATTGTTCGACATTCAACCAAAAATCCAATAATTGGCAAGTTCTAACAGTAGATTTGTAAATTAAAATCACTCAAATCGATTAATTTCTTTATCATTAAATAATCCATTTTTACCTTTGAAACCATATTCATTCCCATAGCATCGCCTGTTGTTGCAACGAATCTAATGAAGAGATGTCGTCCTGCTATTCTAACATTAACTTTGCTGAGGCGTGCGTATCTGCTTGTCAAATCAAAGTGCTCTTTCATCTTTCTGAAATTGTCATCCAGCTGCATCCACATCATTGCTTCACTGTAATTTATTTGAAGCAAAATACGAATATATAATAAATAGAATAATCAATCAAGATAATAATGGGAGAATCAGTAATTCATATTAATTCACTCTTCAAGATCTAACAGAAATTGAGATTATCAATTGAAATCTGATACTGATTCGTAGCCTATTAAATCATTGAAATATTCAGCATTACGTGAAACATTTTCTCAACAAATTCTGCATACTCAACAGTTATTCTTATCAACACATTATTCTTATTCAACACATCAAGTTATTTTTAAAAAAATTTATAATAAATTGCTTTTCCGTGAATTTAGTAGAAATTTAAGGATACACTAATGACTATTCAAATTCAAATTCTTTATTTGCAATTTCATTTTTTACAAAGTTTTCTTAACCAGTAAAAAATTTCTGCATCGTCAGATATTACATATATAAAAATTAATACAAAATACTAAAATATACATAGTCGCAGAATAAATAAATAAATAAATCATAAAAATTAAAATACATAAGGCAATAAAGAAAATGTTTAGTAGCTATTATAAAGCTACAGGTTTTTGAATTTGATTCAGCTTGATGTTCTACTGTGAAAAATGATACCCTGTGTCAAATAGTTTGTATCCGAAGAAGGGCAAAGTCAAAAAACGTCAACTATCTAAAAACTCTCTTACCGAATAATATGCTTTGTCTGTCAAATATTTCAAAATTTTCTTTTTGAACTGAGCTTTGAATTTTAATGTTCTAGTTTCGTTTGGGAGTTTATTGAATAATTTAATTGCTCTATATAAAGCTCCTTTTTCAAATTTCGAAGTTCTATGTATCGGGTAAAATAGTGAGTTTTGAGTTCTTCTCTCTCTTTCATTTTCATTTCTTTTCTGCAGGATATTTAAATTATTGAATGCTAGCATAAGGGTTGAATAAATATAAATCGAGGGGACGGTGAGAATCCTGTAATTCCTGAAAGTGTCTCTACATGGGTGTCTCCATCTCAAGTTGAAAATTCTTCTAATAATATTTTTTTGGGCTTTGAAAATTCTATCCAATTGAGAAGAGGTATCCCAGAATATTATCCCATATTTGGCTAAACTTTCAAAGTATCCTCTGTAGACATCCAATAAAACACTGAGGGGGCGCTACCTAAGTGAGACACCGACGAGGTTGGACAGCGTCAAACCAAGCCTGATTTTCAGGTTTGGTTTGACGCTGTCCAACCTCGTCGGATCTGTATAGAAACGAATCAGTCTCAGTTTGTCGACTCGTGCTGAAGCCAAGACCGTTACTCAGCAAACCGTCCTAGCTCGTCGCTGCCGCACTTTCGCACACTGAGACTGCATGTATCTTTTAGGACATTTATCGCATATGATGCAGAACTGAGCCTTTTTAAAAGTTGCTCTATATGTGTGTTCCATGTTAAGGACTCGTCTATCATGATGCCAAGGAATCTTGTATCGGAGGTGAATGAAATATTGGAATTTGTTGCATTCAGATTAGAATCTCTTAATGGTCTTATATTCCGTGAAGATAGAGGGAAATTCAAAGCGGTTGTTTTTGTATTATTTAATAGCAGGCCATTTGCCTTGAACCAGGAGTTACAGTTATCCAGTTCCTTTTCTAAATTGGATATGAGGGAATTTTCATTATTGCCTGAGCTTGGTCACTCTCACATTTCAGGTCGTTTATGTACAGCAGAAATAAAACAGGGGATATTATACAGCCTTGTGGTACCCCTCTCTTCATGCTGAGCCATGATGAGGCAGAAGAAGGGCCATAGCAATTATTTGAAATGTTAACTTCGTTAAATGTTGCTTTCGTTCAGTGATAAAAGACAACCCATTTTGCGGCCACTCCTCTTATTCCGTAATGGTCGAGCTTACTTATCAAGAGTTTGTGATCTACGCAGTCGAATGCTCTGGAGAGGTCGCAGAAGACTCCTAATGCCCTCTGCGACCTATCCAGAGCCTCCAGAACCGCGGTTGTGAACTCAAAAATGGCCGACTCCGTAGATTTACCCTGTACAAAGCCATGTTGAGAGATGTTGAGTACGTCTGATTTGTTGAGAAATTAAGTAAGTCTACACAGGAATATTTTTACAAATATTTTTGACAGTACCGGAACTAATGAAATTGGTCTGTAGTTTTTCAACAGTAAATGCTCATCTTTTTTAAACAATGGTTTAACTACTGTATATTTTAGTTTTTCTGGGAATTCACCTGTTGAAAAAGAGAGGTTTATAAGGAATGATAACGGACTATTTAAGAATGAAAGGAGCAAGGAGGTCGTTCAAGAATCCGCTGGCTTCAGGATGTGGAGGAGGATCTGGCATGCTTAGGAGAAGTAGGCAAGCGAGTCAGAGGGATGAATGGGGGCGAATTTCGAGGATTTCAAGGTCAACACACATAGCGCTTCATAAAAAAATAAAAATAAGGAACCAATAAATAAATATTAATCAACTAATCGCACACCATAAATACTCCTCATACAATATTCTATCACTTCAAACAATTCAATTCAAAAGTGCCACAATTTGCAACAAATTATAATTACATTATAGCAATTATGCAGGAGGGCAAGGTTTCCATTTTTCTAATAACATAATCTAGATTAGATTCAAGATGCAAAAAATATATGTCATATCGCGTCCTTTATGAAGATATCCAATGAATAGGAAACATTAAAATGAAATAAAAACATTTAAATAATATCGAAATGAGCCAACCTGGCCCTAGTGATGGAATCGAAGCGGACAACGGGTCCCCGGGTCATGCCGTCGGCGACGACGCGACTCCTGACGCCGCAGTCCTTGAGCGCACGACAGCCGCGGTTGGTGGAGGCCACCAGGCAGCCCTCGGTGGTCGCCATCGGAATGTGCAGCAGCTGGTCGTCCAGCTTCAGCGGCCCAGCCACGCCCACCGGCACCGGCACATAGCCAATCACGTTCTCGCAGCACGCGCCCATCACCTAAAACACATTGATAGATCAATTCATTAATCAATAACATAATTAATATTCATCGTATCGATTTCAATATAGTGAAGAACTAAGACTGTACACTTAAGAGTGAATGTGGCCATTGAGTGTCACACTTTTCATTACTTCGAATCAAACATAGATTGCCAACTTTCATTACACTGATTTTTTTTTCAATTTATTAATGATAATAGGTAATCATAATTTATGTTACGAGGAGATTCACTTCTACCTAAGTTCCTTTGCCAGTGATATTTTTCAAAATTTTTAATCTTTCTAAACAAAACACTGAGTGAATAAACATTTTAACAATTCTGAATTTTGATGTTGGAGAAGTAATTAAATTGTTATGTTGTTTCTATTGAAAGAATTTGGAAAGAAGTGAATGAGTTGAAATTTTCCTGTGATAGCAAACCAGAATATAATAATCAAGCCGAAGTATGGTGACAAGCGGGAAATATATAATCTCACCGTATTGTAATCGTTCTCCATGCCCCACACAGTGATTACAAAGTCTCTTTGTTGTGTTTAGTATGTTTGAGAAAATATAAAACTAAAATAATTAATACTCTAAAAAATTCGTATAGAATATTGAGAATACAAGGTGCAACAAAAAAGTATAAAGTATATGCATAGAGTACAATACCTTCGAGCATGACTATTTATTGACAGCTTATAACTCTAGTGGAAAATCTATGCAAGTGCTCAGTCGTGAGTATAGCTACTGTAAAGTCATGTTCGTGGCCCTCGCTGAGAAAATTTGTTGATAGTATGCTGGTAGTAGTTTTTCCAGTTGCTGGGTTTCTTCAGTACAACCCAGAGATGAAACGCTCAAATCAATAATCGCATATCGAAGAAAGCTTGCATGTTAAAGACGATAGTGCAAGCTGGTGTGCTTCATTGATTCAAAGGATTTTGTAAATAGAGAATCAATATTAATGACAAGAGTTTCAAGCATTTGTCAATTTATTACATCACAACTCAAGACTGAGCAGTTGCATTGACGTCCCACTTGGGCTAAAAACAGCAAATAGAACAAGGTCCAACATAGTGTGACCCATGAAAGCCATTTAGGATCGCCACAACTTGCAAAAAAGTCAGTCTCACTACTTTATAGTCGCACCTTATAAATTTAAAGTTAAATGTTTCTATCCATTTTGAATATTTTTCAATTACTGTATTTAATTTCATAATAAAATATAACTGGATCACTCATTAATTGAAAATGAAGTGGAACAAATTATAGAAATTATGAATTGATGATTGTACCTTATCGTAATCATAGTTCTTGTAGGGTAGGTCATTGAGCGCTTCCGGTATGGCAGCATCAACACAGACAATTTTCCTCCGAATGCCAACTCCACGCTCGCAGTCATTGACTACCTTCTCCAGCTGGTATCCCGATATCAGGCCGTTCTTAACCAGGAGACACACCTCTGCGTCACTTAGCTTACATGCTGAGCCCTGCAATACCATAACAAATGTTAAATCTAGTTAAAATATAATATAAATACAGTATATTATATTGAATCATACATACGATTTGTTAGCGTAAGGTAATAGTGCTATAAAAGATATAAAGGTTGGAATAATGAAAAAATACGATAATGAAGCTTCGAACTTTCTTAGAAATGGAAGTAGCGTTGTGATGGAATTAACGGTGAACTATTATAATGGAAGTTCAGAAAAAATTCAATAGAAGTCAACTAATGGAAAGTGACGTCTGTCAGATGAAATGCATTTTTCAGATTATACCGACGACTTGATAACAAAAAACGAGCCATAATAAATACAGTATCAGCCAAAATAAACAGTACTGAAACTGAATCAGCTGCAGTTGCCTTCTCGATCAGCTGATTCAATTGGTGATTGTTCCACAGTTTCACGTTCATTACTTCTTTCTTGTTTGAGGTTAGTTCTTGTTAACATGGTGCTAACAACTGTAGAAAAAAACGTTTATCGTAGAGCATTTTTTCGCTCATACGGAAATGGACGCGCGGGTGGTCCAAGCTTGTCAAACACTGCTTTACGTTTTCAGAAACATTTCCAAAAACCCCGCCTAGTTATGCTGTGATTCTTAGTGGAGTTGAAAAATTTTCAAGAACAGATAGTGTTTTGACACAGCAAAAGGGCTTTTCAGGTCGCTCAACTACTCTCTGTACAAAGAGTACAACACGTTAGAGTGTTGCAGCAAGTGTTACAGTCACCGAAAAAAGCCTAATACAGCTTCTCTTAAACTGAAGATTAGCAATACGGCAATGAGAAGAATATTAAAAAAATATTTGTTGTTTTCTCTACAGGATACAAACTGGACAACCATTGAACTGTATAAGTACAGTACTACAGTATTTCAGTACTGTTTATTTTGGCTGATACTATACAATAATCTATTCTGATAATCTTTCCTATGACCTCTTTCTGTTATACGTTCTTTTATTCGAGAAAGTACAATTAACTTATTGAATAAATACCCAGACAAGTCCAAAACCATATGATAAGATAATTTAATTACTGAGGAACAGAGACACCAGAATATTCATGATTAAGAGAATATTACATTACAGGAATTAATAATGTGGCACGTTTGTAAGTCTCTGCATTTACCAGTTATTCTATAACATCAATTGCAATATGATAAGGAGATAGGAGACGGACCTGATAACCGTCAGTTAGATCAAAATGTGATTTCCTTTTCGAAAATATCTTATAGAAAATACTAACTTTCCATAACTGCTCATTCACACTTACAAAATCAAAACACCAAGTCTCTATGACACATTATTATTGGTCAATAGTTGTTTGTTCACAGTATTTGTACTCAAATTTGGGACCTAGTGAAAAACATTAATAGTGGATAAAACTCAATAAAATTGACTATTCACCTCAGTTTTATAGATGTACGCACACTCTTCGAATGTTCTGATCTGAGATTCAGTCTGATCAATGTTTTCACAATGTTCTGCGTCTCCTTCGGTCTGCACTAGTTTGTCAAGCCGATCTGCCAACGAAGAAATCTGTAGCTGGTCTGTCTGAACGCGTTTATTGTGGCAGACCAAGGATGAGGGCGGTATAGGCTTGTGAGCTTCCAAACTGTGCGATTCCAAAACCAGCGATAACCCAGTGGGCATGAACTTGGAGAGCATTGTCGAATCGAGGTTACCTGGACACAACAAATATTTCTTTATAATTGATGCTCTCAATTTATCGATTTTAATTTGATAATCCATCTCTATTTATAGGTTCAATATAGTGAAAAATGAATGATTTCACCTAGCAGGCTGACGTTATGATATAATGTTCCAGTTCAAAAGTAAACTACCATTATTCTGAACGATTACGTAGAAGGAAAGCGTGTTCAAGAAACTGATGTTATAAGAATTATTTCCTATCATTGAAACAGCATAAAGATGTAAATTGAATTACCCTACAACACTTCCAAATACTGAAAAAATACGATCATTTCACAGCCATATTGAATTGATAATAATTTAATAATTGGTATACTTGCATTCAATCTTCAAGCAGTACTTGAGAATATGAAATTAAGAATGGGATACTTTATGTGCCACGAAATTCTGCAGACACTCAAGTGTATTCCCTGTGAAAATGTTGGATTTATTGCTAGTTAATGTTTCAAGTGATTTATAATTTACAAACTTTCCTTTGATGCATAATTCTTTATATTTTTCAGATATTGAGAATTGATTTGAAAAAGTCCGACTCACGCTCGGCAGCAGCATCATCAGCAGACATTAGGATTTGTTCAGCGAGTTCTTCCTTGTCTTCAAAAAAGATGAATTTGACAGTGAGTGCCAGCAAAAGAATAAGGATAACTATTTGATCTGCACTCACACGCACCCATCTGAAAAAAAAGTTGGAAATATTATTAAAGAGACAAAATTAATAAAATGTTCAAAGGACTTTCGCAAGAGAATCATAAGTTAATGCAAACCAATAAATTTCATAGATTTGACTATATATGTAGAAATAGTATTGGTAACTATAAAATTTGCAGGTTCTATACTATATTAATCATAAGATTGACGTTATCTTTGTTTTTAAAATTGCCAAAGCCCACTTCCTTCAACTTATCATTTCTTTTTTCTAGATAATTAATCTTGAAATTACAGGGAAGTTATTATACCAACTAAAATACATTTTCATGATTCCCATGTCTAGCTTGCCTATCTTTCAATTTGCTAATTAAAATTATTCTTCACAATCTTGAACATACTCTTGAAACCTCAAATATTGTACATGTTGGATGTTTCTAAAATTTCTAAGGAGTACAGTAGTAAAAAGGATTCCAGAGTAGTATCATTGACAACTGGGAATCTTTGAAAATCCAATTTTTCAAGAATCCGACCAGGAACAACTTACTACTGTACATGATAATTTTTAATAAAATATTTTGAATATACTATCCAACTATAAAGAAAATAATGATTCCAATGAGATTGAGCACCTCATAAGATATCCTTGCAAAACAGCATCTTCTGTCCTGTTTGAACTGATGTGGTCTCCTCCCTGTACGAGTGGTATTTCTGGTTCTTGTCGGTCAACAGCTCTCAGAGCCAACCTACTGTAAAATCAAATCAAATGTATCAAAATTATCAATCAATTTCGAGGTCAAATGTCATAATATACTATAAAATAATTATTAAAATGGAAAAGATTACAATCATATCTACTTTTAACATCTACTTTTAACATCTACTTCTAAACCTAAACCTAACAATTCAATAATTGTTTTCAAATAAATGACCACGTAAAAAAGTTTATTTAGAGGCTATAACAATGAATTACACTATGAAATGTGGCTTGAATAAATTGAAATTCAAAAATTTAGAATAGCACGAAAAATAAAAAATTCCAAGAGCCTCCACCCAATCAGAATCTTATTAAATCTTAATACAGAATAAAAAGTAGTTTACACTAAATACTAGAGTATTTATAGTAGTTTTCAAAGTTCAACCGAAATATATTTTACTCTGATATAGAATATAACAGACTTTTCACAATAAGTTCATGGTTAGAACTGACAACTTCACGCTTTGCTTTGTCAATTCTCATGAGATTGTCAAACTGATTTAAAAATATTGTCATTTTGAAATTTACAACTACAGAATTAATTTTTTATAAAGCTATAGAGACAATGGAGAACCAATTTTAAACAGGAATTCAATGTAAATATAATTGGAGAATAATGCATTGTATAGCAAATACAGAAAAATGCACAAAAATTCACATTGTTCAAAGGAATAACCAGTGAATCGTACTTGAGAAAAATGTGTGCCAATAAAGCAACAATAAGGAAGAGCACAACACAACAGCTGCCGGACGACATGAATGACGAGTGGAGCACTTCTGGCCGGAAAATAAGTGCTCTGAAATACATAAATCATTATTTGTTCCCCCATCGGTCCAGCACATTGTCAAAGGCACAGATAGCATCTCCAGTTGGCTGAATGGGACAAAGGAAATTGTGTGAGCAGAGCACTTGGGAAAGGTCAATGTTAAGACCTGAAACAAGTGACGGAAACTGGGTTTACCGACTAAATGTGGAACGATTATGCACAGCGTCACCTCAATGAGACACGCTTCAAATAGAAAGTTGGTTGCGGGGATGAATTATTACCGAATGTAGAGCACTGTAATTTTAGAACGCAATCGGGGACGGTTCAGCTGACACGCATTTCAAAAATCTATAGAAAGTGAATGATGAGATGTTAATTCTTGCACGAAGAGGTAATACACTATCAACAGGAAATGAAAGGGGTCAATAAGGAAAACATTCCTTACAGAATTGAGAAACATCTATCGGGAATGATAACTATTTATGGAAATAATGTATTTATTTAAAAGCTCAATACATGTACCTCATTTCTCTCTTGTTTCATTAGTAAGTTATTGAATAAAGTGCGAACTCCCATTCAGATTGTTTCATGAAATGATTTAAGGAAGATGTTATTCGTTCTAATGACATGACTCCATGATCTCCATGACTTACCAGATAAATTTTCCACAGTAATTAACCTATCACATTCATCTCATAGATGCATGAGCATATTCAGTTAATGAATAAGAAGGGTCACTGGTAAAGATAGGAGTGTTATCGCGGATTAGATAGACAATATTAAGCCTGCAAAGGTTCATCCTTTAAACCCCTCCGCTCATCAGCAGTGGTGGAGAGGAAGACTACTCCTCAGTTGCTGCCCGGATGCAGACCCGATCGTTTCTGCTCGACGGCAGACCCGTAATGTTGCTGCCTGGATGTCTTCAGGCAGACCCGTGCTTCAAGTTACCTCACAAATATATTATAGTGAGTACCGCTCTATTTATATATCACACAGCTCATATTCTTACTCGTGTATTAATCTATAGGTCCTCTCAGAATGTATGTTAACCCGTATTAACAGTGACTGTTTCCTGTTTCGATCTGCATGATCACGTGAATATTAGAAGAATGACGAAGAAGCCGACAAAAACAGATACAGATAGAGAAGTGGAGACTACTTTTTTCTGAAAAAACTGCTTCATTGATTTGTGGGTGGAGAGTTCAAAAATTTAGTAAACCTAATTAGGAAAATGGATTAACATGTGTAGTAGAGTTAGTTACCAGTTTAAAAATTTCTAGACCATTTCAGTATGGTCTAGAAAAAAGTTTGAAAAGGGTGTTTGGAACTTTAAAGGAAAGCAAGAAACTACACAAGATATCATAATAATATTACGCTTATTCTTAGTTGAATAGAAGTATTCGCTTTTTAATTGAAATGAACAGTAACAATGAAAATTGTTGATTCATTTCATGGCATATAAATCTTTAGAAATTTTTACAGCAATTTAAAAACGTTCCCTAGTCATTATAGTTCAAAACATAGCTTACCTATGAAGATGAACGATGACAAGTCCAGCAGACATAATCATCTTGACTCGTTGAACAACAGGATTCGGTTTCTGATCCTCCTCCTTCAGCGCTCGCATAAATAGTGACTTATTGTGCCAAGCTGGATGACCCGCTTCTTCACTGCGAGATAGCTACAAAAATCAATAAAATTATGAGAATTAATTAAACTTGCAAAAAGAATTATTTTAAGGATTGATGTGCAATAAAGATTTGGGCAAGTTGTGAATCTTCCTCGAATTGATTGAAAGAGTCTCACAAACTTCATATCAAGTAATAAGGTATAAAAATCTTTTCCTATGATATCAATGGATATACTTTCAAATTTTATTGTATAAACATAGCATGAGAGACAAGAGAGGTACCTTATTTTATGGAGTCAAATCATTCAGTACAGTATTCTATAATAACTATAGATAATATTCATTCACCGCATTTCTTAAACTATAAGCTATTAGAATAAGATAGATGGTTTAAGCAAATGTCATATAGGTACGAGATTGTATTGTAGGATCTCTAAAAGCATAAGATCCTAGTAAATCACATAAATCAATAATAAAGTTTTTTTCATGTACAAAAAATATAAAAAAATAGAAGATACATTTCTTTTTATTCATGTAGACGTTGAATGGAAATAATTTGATTGGATAGTAGATATAGTTTGATATTAGATGGTTAGCAGATATATCACTGTTTGTCAGGAAAGAGCATGATTAGATTCCAGACATCACAACTATTTTAGTAATAGTAGTAGTAGTAGTAGTATAACTGTTACTTGCGACACGAAATGTACCCTTCAATGGGAAGCCACCTTTCTGGGTACCGAACAGGATCGCGTGATTCACCAAACTAGTATTTATACTATTCTATAAGGTAATCGTGAGATCTTCTTTTAATCTGGACTTCTATCAATGGATCACGCGAATCAAATAGACAAACTTAGATCGATTCTTGAATCAAACCCTCATAGATAAATAATGATATTCACTTATAATAAAAATTCACAAATAATTCAAATTCACTATTTGTGATTTTACTATACATAATTGCGACGTGTTATAAAAAATCAATAGAAATATTGTTTACAACGGTAATAATAATAATAACGGTATGTTGAATGAAAAGCGTATTTCAAGATTAATAAGCGCAATCGACTAAAAAAGGATGTTAGAGCTGATGATTGGACAATGATATTGTAATCAACAGGAAGGCTAGCATATACAAGGTATAATAACCCTTTCTTTGTTTCTAGTAACGTCAAATGCATTGGTAAATTGCCAAAACAATAAATACTAAGGCGTCTCGGGATCATTTAATTGAATAATTAGTATGCTATCTGATAATAACTTGTTGTGGATCATCTATTTTGATCAACAATTTTCATTCTATTGAATAACATAATACGATTTCGATACTGATTGCAGTATTTTAATGAAAATAGACAACAATATTGGAGTGGTGATTGGAATGACTTTTGTTTTGTTGGAAAATGAAGTAACTTTATCATCGTAACGAGCAGAGTTTCAAATCTTGAATCAATCAAATCTTGTTGATATCTCAATTTTTGTGATATGGAGAACAAAATCATCGAGCCGGAGTTAAATGAAATCAATTTGAAGTAAACGAATCAATTAGGCCTAAATATATTCGATAGAAGCCAGTATATTACTATATGTATAGTATATTACTATAGGATATGAAATTTAAAGAAACCCAATTCTTGAAAAAAATTGTTATGTTTCGACTAGTGCTTACCTCAAGAATAAGCGAAAGACAAGCTGGATAGAATGTCATGAAAACAACGTAGTTTACAACTACTGACAGACATGCGAACCAGCACAGCACTTCCAGACGTTTAACACCTGAAAAAGATTAATGATACTTGATATTATTAATCAAGACTATTTGAATAGAATTAATTGTTTTTTATCCAAATTGTAGAATAAAACTAGAAAATGAAGTTTTAAGAATATTGTAAGATCTGATAGCTTGAGACATTAATAGTATAGTGAATCACGTAATTTATCTAGTTTATCTAGTCTGAAGATATTTCAAGTATGAACTGAATTTGATTGTCTATATTTAAAACATCAAGAATAACAGACGTTTATCCTCTTTCAGGAAAACTTCCGCCTATCAGAATATGAATGAGTAGAGCGCAATTCTATTTCAAACACATATAAAAACTGGAAACAATTAGGCCTTAACTTTTTCCAAAAAAACAACGCACTGTATTTATTTGTTTTGGAAAAGGATTGATTACGTAGAAGAGGTTTCCATTCATTTTGGCAATGTTACTTCCAATCATAAGGTTCAAGGTTCAATCATAAATCATAAGGTTCAATCATAAAGATCAAGAATCAAAAAATCTTATAGGTTCAATCTTATAAAATATAAATAATGAATTATATGAAATTTATGATGTTAATGTACATAACATTGAAAGAAAAGAAATATAAAGTTGTATTCACATACTGCATTATTTGTAGTTAAGTTAAAGACCTGAATGATCTTATAATCACGATTTACGTACGATATGTACAGTGCATACATTTGTTTCAGGGGAAGTCTACACTATAAAGAAGGGGTACCCCGCTCGATAGTCTGGAACCAAACCGGCCCAAAACATGCCGGATTAATGGACTTCTACTGCATTTAATAAATTGGAATAGATATGATTTGTGGTTGTCATTTACACTGTATTATCTGTCTGCACCCTCTCCATCTATCTACTCGTCGTAGCTATTTGTTCAAAGTAGGACTCTATGAAAACATCTTCATAGAGCGTTAGTTCAAGGCAACTCGACTCGAAAACGATCTGGTTTGGGCAAGCCATAAAGCTGAGGCCTCAATATTCCGGTGGGTGGAGGGTGGATAACACAGTGAGTAGATGGTTTATCTATATGGTATACAACAGCCATGGTAATACATAATATACATCATAGTTATATGACGTCATATTGTTTTTGAGGTTATGTTGTCAGTATTCAATAATTTCAAGATAGCGACTGAACAATATCCAGATCATCCAGTTCATCCATCCACCGACCGGCAGTGCGGCCTCAACTTTAGTGTACTTTAGTGAAGTCATCAAACATTTCTACATTTAAACTTGATATATTTCTGCAAATATTTATGCTATGTATAATGTATTGGTCTGCCGAAGCAAAGAAAAGCCTCTGGCAAGATGGGAAAATGGCTCTAGCTTGGTCAATATTTGTTCAAAAATTGTAATTGTGGCCTTAAAAGTAGATCAGATTGTTTCTTACAATTTGAGATCAAATTGATAATTTTTTAACCAATATTGACCAAGCTTGAGTCATTCTCTCATCTTGCCAGAGGGTCTTCTTTGCTTGGTCAGACCACAGAGGAGCTAAATCTAGAGTGCTAATGGGTGCTGCAAAAGCTATAGTTCCTGATCAGGAACTATGGCTTTTGCAGTACCCATTAACACTCTGGATTTAGATCCTCTGTGTTCTGACAATATATTGTATGATTAAATCTGTATTGAAACTACAATTTCAAATATTGATTATGTATTACCAGACAGGGTTCCCACGCTGATGACGAGAGTTTCGACGATGGTGTCAAGAGTGATGGTGGGGCCGAGCAGCGCCATGCCGCGCGCTATGTTGTGCTTCACCTCCTCCTGGCTGGACGAGCTCAGCGCAAACTGCGCCAACACTGTCGCTTTCGAAAGGTCGATCAACAGCAGGAAGAAGAACAGGGCATCTCTGCCAAAGCAAAAAATCATTAAATTAGTATGTCAATTGAGTATAAGTTAATACATCATAATAATTAGGTAGTACAATTTTTAGTATCATATCATAATTATTTATTAGAATAAATCATAAATTACTAGGATAATTGATCTTAATTTAACTTGATAAATGATTTCACATGTTTTATAAATTTAGTTTAGATTTTAATGAATAAATTAAAATCAGGCTCAATTATTACAATGATTATTTTATAATTAAACAATAATTTAGGCTAGTTATTGTATGAATATCTTTTATTTTCTTAATTCTTCATAATAATCATCAATTAAACACGAACAGTATAAATTGTAAAATTGAAATTGAATTATTGATAGAATAGAACACCTGATAATGTTACTAAGAACTTGAAAGTGCATAGTATGAGGAGTGCAACTGTTATGACTTAAGTATTTAAGTAATTTTAAGTATTTGATGACTAAGTATTTAGGGCAGTATCCTTGAGTATCATATTATTTAATTAATCAGGGCTTATATTCATATTGACGGTTAATTAATATTCAGGATTTTGTAAAGTGAAAAGTGTTTTTCAAAGTTAAAATTGTAATGTAAACATTCATCATCCATCACCATTCATTCACTATGTAGCCTAATCATCATCATCCACTTATCACCTTTGCTTAAAATACTTGATATAAGTCGCAATTGTAACAACAAATAATAAACAAAAAAATTGCTTTTAAAATATTTCAACTGATATCTAGATTACTAAGAAACATTCTAGATCTTGTGCATTACATTAACATAAAAAATGTAGAAAACATATGAACTTGAAAGACCCGATCAGAGAGTGAAGGTTACTCAACAAGTCATAAACTTCAAACAATGATACAATATTATAAAATACAAATTTATTAAAACAATTATTGACTTATTTATACAACATAATTTATAATGAATAACATATGAGATTCAATCAAATATTAGTAAAAAAATTGAATAAATATTTATAAAAACTTCAATTTGCATGAATATGAAACAATAATTTTATTGACAGTTGAATAACCTATTATGAACCCTCTAAAATTTAAAGAACTGAAATTCACATAATTGTACTATTCAAATTCAAATATACTTTTTTATACAGTAAATATAAATGAATAAATACTGACTAAAAATAAATACCGACAAACAATATACTTTGACAGGATACTTTTTTCCAAATACTTTTTTCATACATCATTCCAATTTGAATGCAAATACTATATAATAAAAAACGTTGAAGAAGTTTGAATTACTGCTTTATGAGCCTTGAGTTGACTATAGTTTTGGTTACTTATTAGAGTCTGTCCAAGCAAAGAAGAGCCTCTGGCAAGATGAGAGAATTACTCCAGCTCGGTCAATATTGGTTGAAAAATAATAATTTGATCTCAACTTGTAGGAAACAATTTGATCTACTATTAAGAACACATTATAATTCTTGAACAAATATTGACTAAGCTGGAGTCATTATCCCAACTTGCCAGAGGCTCTTCTTTGCTTGGACAGCCTATACCAAACAGGTACACTTACTAGAATGTGAATATTTTTTGCCTTGGTTGAATATTTAAAAACCAATTAGATACATGGTGATGAAGGAGAATCTCTAAAGTATACTTTGGCATTCAAACTAACATTTTTCAAGTCCAGAGAATCATGGCTTCCGGAAAAATAATGTTAAATTTATTTTATTTTATCAATCAATGTTCCTTGAGTGCGAATGAAATCACACTTCAAAGTATATTGGAGTAGAGTTGTACAAATTGTACAAGTGGGGAAAATTAGATTTTTAATGTCTCATAACTTAGCCTGTGGATGTTTCACAAAACTGTGATAATAAACCACAATATTTTGTATTCGTAGTTAGATGAGTTGAAAACGATAGAGTATTAACTTCATAATATTAGAATATTTACTTACTTGAGATCAGAGATGTCACTCCTCATGAAGTTTATTACACTGGACGTGAATACAAAACTGGAGAAAACTGTAAACAGCCCTGCAATACCTGTAAAGAAAGAAATCTTCAATCAAAAACAAAGATATGAATAGACCTTATTATTGGTACAGACGCCGACGAAACTGGGGGTTACAAATACTTTTATTAATGCTGAGCTACGTTAACAGGCGGCAATAGGCCTGCGAGAGCATATCGAGTCTAGAACGACCTTAGCTGATTGTTTCACTATCGCAGACCACTTTACAGACAGAGTATCTTGTACAATGTACATGACATGTATGCTCTGACATATCAATAACTGTCATTCAAATTTTTCAAATATCTCAAATTAAGATATGTCCAAGATTGTAATAATCACTAAACCAAGGAACTAATACCAGGATTATCATAAAAATATCATTAATTGTATTTAGATTGATATTGGATTGTTCAACAATGTCTGTTCATTTATAATAAACCTTATAACTCATCTGACGAAAAAAATTGTTTCTTGATAGTGTTTTATGGGCTTATGGCTAGGATTTTCTTTATTAGAGTTTTTGTGACAGTCATTTCAGTTCATATGGCCACTATCAGGGTCAGGAGCAGGAATGAAAAGCTTGAACAGTCTGTGAGTGAGTAGAGGAAGCAGCCAACGACTTCCCACGAATTAGGAAGAGGAAAGAGGTTCACTTTCGCTTTCGGTCGGAGCGTGCAGCACGGAGCAGTCAGACGTCATCGCCACGCGACGCTACGCTAAAGAGAAAGCTCTCACCGATTGTCTCTCTCCCGTGGTTGCGCGGGAGAGAGACAATCACCAGGCACACTCTCTCACAACGCACTACTCTCATCTCTTTTTCTCACACGAGTTCACACCATCTCATCTTCTCACTTCACTTATTCAAACTGGTGCACTACATCAACCTCTCTCAATCATTTCCTTTCCTCTCACCCTCTCTCCTATCTTTCTCTCATGCAATCGTCCAGCCATGAAAGTGAGCGTATTTAGCGAAACAGACTTGAGACCTTGCACATAGTGATACAACTGTTCTGCTATTATTCTAGATTTCATGCAATTCATTTTTCATCTGATTCAATTATTTGAGTTCACTTTGTGTTCTGCTTTCATGTTGTAGCAACGAAACTCCTTATTTTAAATAATAAGATAAGATAAGATAAGATAAAAATTTATTCAACATAGCTCATCATACAAAAAACAATAAACAGTTGAACATCGTCATCACAATGAATTTGAACGTGAATTATTTCAAGTAGTATCACATCATAAAATATAAAGTACAGAAATAATAATTACTACAACTAAAGGAGCCTAAATCTATTACCGGTACGTATTACAAAAATCGTTCACACTATAGTAAGCCTTTGCAGCAAGAAATTTGTACAAACTCTTCTTAAATTCGCTCATAGACTTGGACCTCAGCTCGGCAGATAGTTTATTGTACAACTTAGCACCAATGTAAGATGGAATTTTTTCATATAGTTGCAACCTATGCTGTCTCAAACTTAAATTGTTTCTACTTCTTGTATTATGATTGTGTATTTCAGCATATGTGACCTGCTTCGAAATATTTTTGTGAATAAAAAGATAAATGAGACTATCTATAGCGTTCATCAACGCCATTTACGCCATACGATCCTTGCTCAAGACGGCACCATATTTTGCAAATTCAACCCAGGAATAAACGTTATGTTATCGATATTACCTGTAGTTCAGTGATCTGTAAATAACCTGTTCTAAGTGATTTTAAAACACAAATTGAGAAGCAGAGCTGGTAAGCTTTTTGAAGACTCCTGAGTAGGATACATATCATCCATTAACAAAAGTTTTGAAAAGTGGAACTAGAACAAGGCTTCTATCTGAAATAATTTATCATGAGTTATAGTTTATTACACACTATTGTACTATTAATTAGTATAGACTCACCAAGTGATCAAGTTATTTTTACAAACATGCCCATCTGTGAACGCAACATAACTTAACTTCGCTTACGATGAGAATTATTTATTTCAAGATGACACTGTTGGATTGAGTGTTCTCTATACATAATTCTAGAGAGGGTGAGATGAGGGAGCACGGACACCTACTCACAAAAATGACATGCATTTGATAGAACAGTCATTTTGCCATAAACCCTAATCATTTTGAGTAAACTAATAGTATACCTCTATTAACCTTGATTACATAATTACTGTTCCAAAACTGTATAAAAGTAATTATTGGTTCACTAGGGCCATTCGTAAATTGAGAAAATGAAGCAATTTAAATCAAGTTGAATTGGAATAGAATGCTTAAAAACTTAGTAGATACTAGTGACTTTCACTTTGACAACAGAACTCACGATTTTTATGCTTGTTGGACGCGTTTCGTGGCACTGAGCCACATCTTCAGCATACAAGGAGTAACTACAAGCGTAACTACTGCGTCCAACAAGCATAAAAATCGTGAGTTCTGTTGTCAAAGTGAAAGTCACTAGTATCTACTAAGTTTTTAAGCTTACTATCATCAAGAGTTCAAGTAGGATGAAGACAAAAGAAGAAATGGAATAGAATCATAAAATATCAGTAATATCACGCCTATCTTCACATCAATTCGCTACCGAAAATACGATACGGACCTTGGCAATAGAAGAGACAGAAGGCATTATAATAGTCTGCACAAGCAAAGAAGACTTCTGGGAAAATGACTCCAGCTCGGTCAATATTGGTTCAAAAATTACATATTTGGTCTCAAATTGTAGGAAACATTTTGATCTACAATTTTAAATACAATTTATAATTTTTGAGAGAATATTAACCGAGCTGGAATCATCTTGCCAGAATGTCTTCTTTGCTTGGACAGACTATTGCTGCAAAAATGCCGCTCAACAGGTGGTTTGCAGCGCGATTATATCACCGAATTATCCACGCCACCGTCTCTAATGCCGTTTCCTGAACAACACGCATCCTGCACTTTTTATCTGATTGATTACTAGCGACGAATGATTCACGAGCAGGCAATACGTCATGACTGTAAAAAAAAGAACAGTATTTCTTCCTAACATTTCTAGTACTTGTTCCTAGAGTGGAAATGATTAAATAATCGAGAATTTGTTGGACGATAAAAATTTTGTAACAGTTCGCAAAAGTTTGGCAAACAATACTGACTCTTCGATGACAGTAGCGTCATATGTATAGCCATTGCAAAGCAATAACAGTGTTCATTACAGCGTCTTAGGATTGATCCCAAGCATGAGAAACTACAAGTACAAAATTGGACTATAATTTAAAAATTGGTTTTCTATTTACAATATGTTGACGGCAGATTGAAACTACTTAGTGATAAAATACAGATATAATTGAATAATGAGCAAGTGACTCCAGCAAAAAATTATTTGAAATATAAGAGTTGTATGGAAATATAAAGAAAAGATGCTGACTAGTTCAGTACTTAGTGAGACTTGTGCAGATGAATGCATGAAATATTCTCTATTGAACAATATTGAGACTTAAAAGTACTGTACTGCTCAACCTTCCATAAGCATAGTTTGTAGCCAGAAAATTAAAGTACTTTACTGCTCAACCTTCCATAAGCATAGTTTGTAGCCAGAAAATTAAAGTACTTTACTGCTCAACCTTCCATAAGCATAGTTTGTAGCCAGAAAATTAAAGTACTTTACTGCTCAACCTTCCATAAGCATAGTTTGTAGCCAGAAATTTTTGTTAAAAGTCCAAAGACAATCAACTTAAAACAAGTAAATTAAATTCATACTGTATAACTTTGATCACGTGACATGCATGATGATGTTTTAGAACTCCTATCATCCCAAACAAAGCAAACAAAAACCTTGACATTTGTTTGGAGCCAGATATTGAAAACTCGTTCTTTACTTCAGGAAAGATGGGATCACAAATTAAATCCTATCATTTCCTCATTATCAAAAATTGAGCGTTTGGGAGATTCTGTAATAATCAATACGGGGAGATAAATATAGAAGATAAAAATTAATTAATTAAAAAAATATATACTTCCCAAATACTTATACTAAATTAATTACATTAATATTGGAATTAATATGTATAAGTGTTTACATACACTATTATTTAAGCTCACTTAAGATCTCAATAGCTTTAAGATTGAATTAATAGTAAAGCAGTGAAGCTTCATTTAACGTGAGATGCAGTGGAGAATCCGGTACAATTGGGCTAACACACTCCAGTGATTCAATTCTCTTCTTTTCCTATCTATATTTACTTGCATCATTTCTTTTTTTAGATCCAATCTGACTTTGAAACAAGACGGGTGAGGAAGACCGCACAACAGAGAAATAGGTCAAGATCAAGTTTAAAGCAGCCTTAACAAGTTAACACTTAAATTTGTTTATTACAGGATGAACAACAGCTTAGTAGAGTTAAATCGTCCAGAGAGGTGGTGTTAGTCACTGATGGACTTGACCTACACCACGGTGAACAAAATCTGCCTTCCAAAAATGGAAATTCGGTTGCTTCTAAACACCTTTTAGTTAAAAATTTTCCAAGGCAATATCTTTTGATAGTACTCAATGCACTAAATCTGTTTTATTGTAGCATCATCCATCAATCATCATGAAACCCTAGCAAATAAAATGTTAATTTTGTAAGAGTTTAATAAGCTACTAAATCCAACTATAGAGACGATGAAGTCGAAAATTTTCAACAGTGAAACTGCAACAACATAAATTTAAATCGAACAATATGTAAATCAAGAGCTTGGCATTCATCAACAACAGGATGATATAAATATTAAATTGACTTAGTTTTTAGAAACTTATTTATGAAGTACACAGGAAGCATAACATCTTGCAAGATATTGCATGTGAGATTAAGTCCAATAAGGTATCTAACGACTAATTTGGTTGAAAATTTCCATCAAATTCATTATAGACACATCCTACTAACATCTTATTTCTAATCACATCCTAATTTACTCTTGCGGTACATATAGTCATTGAAATAGATATCCTTCAAAATATCCACAGCAGATTCAATTTAGCATACATGCATAGAATGGAAATACCTGAGTTCAAAAATAAAATCATCCATCCTACATAAGACATCCTTCATCAGTTTTTTATGAACCAACAACTTAATTATCACATCAGCCATCCTGAAATGACCACACATAACTGTCACAAGTGACAGTTCACTGAGTGACTTCAGCTTCAGAGAAAAATTTACTTTCCTTCCAATTTCCACCTTAAATACTATCGTTCTACTAATGAATATGATGCTTTCTCTCATCTTTCAACACGCACAAGAACTTCCCAAACTGGATTATGGATAAATTTCCTTCAAGGAGCAAGAGAATTTTTCAGAAATGAATCGATTTTATAAGTTTTGAGCTAGAACAAGGAGGTATCTGTATTGAGGCCTCCAAGTATTGCTGTATATTAATGCAAATCAGAGTACGTTTTATAAACTAATGGGCCGGCTTGACCCTAGCATAGATTAATTAATATACCATCCTAGGGTTACTGAGGTTACTTCGGTTATAACTTATGAAGAAATAAAAATAATCCCATTCTTTGAGAGTTGAATAAACGTCTTAATTCGATCATTAATTAATGGGAATATAATTGTCACTGTGGAATCTATTTCTGTTATAAGTAGACTTCTGATTGAGGAAAAGGAAACTCTAATGAAGGTTGCAAGATGACAATCCAATCAGATACAGGAAAAGCTGATTGATTCGAACAAATGAACAGGAAAAGACAGTTTCTCAAGTGCTCGAAATTTCAGTCTAGGAAGGCAGCGAATTTAATTGAAAAGTGAAGCAAGAGTTGTATGGGATCAGAGGAAGACTGTGAGTAGAATGGGATTATTGTCAATGAGAGGCATCATAATTTGTCATGAGCGCCTGACAGTGATGATTAGTGACAGATAGGAAGTGTAAATTACTTAAGAAACCTTTCAGAAATGAAAATAGGTCTAATACACTATACAATGATAGAGTAGAACACTCTTATGCTTCGAATTTGAAAATATAAAACCAGAAGTAAATCATTTATATTTGGTTAGTCTCTATGAAAGAGCAAAAGCTATCATTGAAGGATAGGGCGATGAAAGACAATCTATGTGCAGTTTTTGATCCAGGAACACAGGCTGAACACATAGACGTGGTCACGTGAATAATTATTGTCCTAATGATTTATGACTACAAACATTGTCCAATTGCACAATATTAATGAATGGTAGCGGTTGAACACTGTCACCGTTCAGTTATCAAAGCGATTCCAAAGCTCAAGGACAATTCTGTTTACATCAGGCACCACTGCAGTTAACCTCAAAACATACCACTACACTGGCTGGCACAAAAACGTTGCTCAACAATCTTTTGAATACGTTAGGTTTCATCTACACTACAATAACTATAAATTCAATGGCGTAACGTTGGAAAGGTTGCTGTAGCAGAAATTCATTTACAGCTAGATTATAATGTGAACAGAGGTCGACCAAAACAAATAAATAAATAATAAAGAAGTTCTACAATCTACAAGTGTGGTATAAAATTATGAGAATCATTTAAATCGACAAAATACTCTGCGAACAGATGCAGGAAAAATTTACTAGATTGTCAGGCTTGAAATTATAATTAATTATTATCAGGTTCTGCATTACCGTACTTTATGGGTGATGTGAGAATTTCTGGAAGTAAAATGACAAAAACTGATATTATAGTTTACCAGCTTAGTACATTAATGATTGGTACCAAGAACATAATATTTTATAAAGTTTCGCTAATATTATCCTAGACTTTTTCGTGAGTAACATTATCGAGACTTTTTCGATTATGATAATTATTAAAGATGAATGGTGAAAGGGGTTGATAGACTTGATAGTTTCGTGTGAATATTAAGATGAGCACTGCAATTTTGAAGAAGGTGGGAAGAATCTAGAGTTGGAAGATTGATGAGGAATCAAGTGATGTGAGCTTGATGAATAAATTCAAGTTTAAAGATGGCTTGTGAACCACTGGAGGCCATCATATAGAATAACCATATCACAATGATTGAGCGTATTTTAGATTATGAAACATGTCATTTAGAAAACAATTTCACTTGACATATACCATACATTGGAAGAAGAGTGTCCTTGGACTAGAGGAAATTTGCAATAAACCCACATAGGATTCATTACATTAATATTCCAAGTAGGCTGTACATAATTTGAATTGAATTAAAATAATAAATACACACGATTTTCTACGGTTAAATTCAACGTTGCAAAACGTCAACGTTTCTCCAACGATTATCTTTCGGCAGTCTTCCTTGACATGCTTGGCTCCGTGAAGATAGAACTTCCTTCCATTCAGCGAAGAAATGGGACTCAGTGATGACTTAATTGTCAGCTTCAGACTCATACTACAATGCATTAAAATACAATGGAGTTGACACATCTAACGATTTGGGGTTTCTCAAATGTCATTACAAGAAGAGTAATTCATTTTGGAAACTCTGTGGAGGAAACGTGTAGTTCATTTGAAGTAAAAGTTTCAGACGTTTTTTTATTTTTTATTACTTACAACATGTTATTCTTTGTATGTTTGATTACAATTTATCTTTTATCCAGCTATTATATTTTTAACGATTGTTCATTATAATTATTCCAATCACATTACTTTATGACCAATAAAATAATGGGAGAAAACAAATTGAAAAATTTATCCTAGAAAATGTATCAGTAAAAAACGTTGTAAAAGAAGTGACATTTCACAATTTTTTATGTGTTGGCCAAAAGTTTATTTTTGTAGATGGCTCAACAGCCTATGAAGGGTCAAGAGTTACTCCTTCAAAAATATTCTGAGCCATAGAAAATTTTTAATAGTTAGAATTAGAAATAGAGTAGCAGGTATACTGAAATTAGTATATAGAGTAACATTACCCTGATGCTACCACATACTATATTCTACCATGTATGTTTTCATTGGGTGAGTTTAGAAGATAGTAGGCCTACTTGTATGTCAAACTCTACCACTAATAGCTCAACTCTAGATAATCAAGGGGTCAAAAACTTTCCATGACAAATTTCACAATATCAGCTACATCCTACAACTGAGCAATCTGCGGGAGAGTTATTGATATTAATAGCACTCCTAAAAGATCCCAATAACGACTTTTTTATAGAGGTAAACACGTCTTTTACAATGGTAACAGCAAACTAATTCAGACTTGGCTGCTATTTCATGAATGTGCATTACTATTGTACAATGGATCTGTAGTTGAAGCGGGCAATTGTTTAGCTGATTGCTTGATTTGAATAAGCCGCCTTGCGGTAAGATGACTGTCATCTTTACTGGGTAATGACTTTCGGTTTTAGTCATTCATAACCACTTGCACAATAGTATTACACTTGCACTTTTATTACAATGAGGAGAATTCAAGTAAGATTGTTTTTCTCTCGTTCTCCTATTTCAAAAGAGCTTTTAATTCAAAATCTTTCTGAGGATAATTTTGTCCTCTACAATTTGAGACCAAGTAGACCTTTCTCCCTTGTATAGTTTTTGAAATAGAGCAATTAAAAGATATCCTTGTCTTTCAAAAAACCCTATTTTGGGGGGAAATGGTCTCCAAAAAAATTTATACCGTGCTTGTATTCATATTTTCTCTGGTAATAATGTCTTTCAGATCAACTTCTAGCAGATAAGCTACTCACCGACCTGAATTTAGGCTATGTTCAATATTAAGGACCCTTCAAGAATCTCAATCTAAGGATACCTCTAACTATTGTAAAAGTCATCGGATCCTAACAAACCATATCTCATTCTTTTCAGCTCATCCAGGCGGTCTAAATTCATATACCATATGTCAAATTCGGTCAAAATTGTGGAAAATAACTCCTGAGACAATATTGACTTTTCCATCATATACAAAAAAAAATGTATTTTTTCTTACAAATGAGTATATCTGCAAAGTCCTTGATGATTAAGAATTGTAATCGGTCTTGAATTGTAGAACACAATTTTATCTCTCATTTGCGTATCATATTACTACAATTACCTGTTAATAAGAGGGGAAAATATTAGTTCTTTTAAGGTTCTTATCGATCCTAGCATCGCTTTCCTTCCATCAGCTTTATTGTATTGAATAACGCATGTACAGCTGATATAAGCAAAGCCATGCTAGGATCGATGCTATGTAAGCTAAACACAAACTATAATAAAAGATAACAAGGGTTAATCTCTGTTATTTGAGTAAATTTAATATGCATGACTTTGAAAAACATGGTTTAAATGACTTTAAAAATAATAAGAATTATTTTTTTCTTATGGTGTCAAACGATTGATACTTGATACAGAGAAATGTACACTAGGCCTATAGCTAGCTATTGTAAACAAAATCATACAACAGGGAGCCAGATTTTTTTCTAATACTTTCCAAGATTGACAATGTTTTTAGATAATTGGATATTCTCATTAATGAGGAAAGATTACAAGACTTGTTCTAATGCAAATGAAATTATTATACGCAAGTAAGGAAATTGATTCGAAGTATTTCACTAACAAGAAAATAGAACTCTATATTCTGACTAAGCAAGTGCCATGAGATGAAATAATAGTTGTACACATGTACTGCATTGCACCGTAGATGGTCGGAGTACACCTACACTAAGTAGACTAATATACTTATACTAAGTATACTTAATCTATGGCTCTCCCAAATATCAATACATCATGTTTTTATCGATTTTATCTGGAGATATGAGGCTCAAGCATTGAGCTAGATATGAGACTAGCCCTGTATTTCAATGCACTCGTATAAACGCTTAAATTTTTAATAAAAACAGCTATACCAGATTATTGTTTTCCAGGTACGTTTTAAACACATAAATCTTCAAAGAACGCCAGCCGAAAACTCTTTTTCTTTCTTCCTACAAAATCTGAGGTATTTTTATCACGACAAAGAACCGGTTAAGACAGTAATCTATTCAAATATACTCAAAAGAAAACACATACGTATACCCGGAACTTGTATATCAACTCTTCAGTTGGACAAAGAACAGAAAAAAACACACGTTGCTCACGAATATTTGAAACAGACACTTTTCAAATCGAATCAAATATTTCTTCATTTTTGACACTGTGCATTTGTAAAATGAAACAAATCCTATTAACAAATGAATAAATATCATAAAATGGTCAAAAAATAATGTTTCACATACTTGTTTCGAAAGATTCCAAGATAAAAAATACGACTTGCTAAATTATTAAAATTTGCTCGCAAGTGTGAATTCCAATGGAAACCACAAATTCTCTTTAAAATAGTCATTGAAGTCTGTTGAAATCTAGTGAAGAAATAATGAATGCGTAGTGAGTGAAAGATTATGGGCAAAAGTGAAACTGGTCATCCATTTTTACACCAAAAGTCATAATAACAGAAGCCAATTATTATTTCAACCTCTCTGAAATCGTTGTCACAATCATCCGATTTCCAACTGTCTTACCATTAGAAAGTCCGCATCAATGAGGAAAATTACCATCCAAGATCCAACTATTGTGGCTTACATCATCATCAACATCACCATCAACATAATCATCAGACACCACTGAAGACTTTGACATTTGTAAATTACTGTAAAACGAAGTGCGCGCGTGAAGTGGATCAAGGTTTATTCAATTATATCAGAGCTGTACAACTTTTTCGCGCCATTCATAACGTGTCTCAAGGTTACAAAGCGCTTCACAAAGATTTCGGAAGAAGGTTTTCGATAATTTGTTCGAGTAATTAACGCCAAACATCCAGTTCTCAAAATAAGTACTAGATAAACACCAACTTCCAGAGCAGTATCGAGATAACAAAGACTTCAAGAGCAGATATATGAGTTTGAATTTAGAAATGGATAGAATATTGGGACTTATTTGGCCATGACTCGGATGAAATGATAGAATTCCTTTGGAAAAAATCAGAAAATTTTATTGGGATAAGTTTACTGAGAAGTCACAATTTTTAAATTAATAGAATATTGGGACTTTATTCGGCCAGGAACCGGATAGAATTATGGAATTTCTTTGGAGATCAGGAAACTTGATGAGAGAAATGATTGAGATAAGTTTAGTGAGGAGTCACAAAAATTTATTTCTTGAAAGTTACCAAGAATTAATTAATGGAAAATTGATGAACGGAATGTTGAAGACAGGAAAATTAATGAAAGAGAGTTTACAGCATTGACTATCTACTCTATCCACTCTAAGTACTCTAATTGTCTTTGGTTTACAGTGAGTTTTAGTGATATTTATTTATTTATAATATACCACACAAAAGCTGAAATAAATGAATCATACCGATAAAACTAAGTCTAAACATCTTGATAAGAATGATAATGATTCATCTTGGAAAAACTTGAATGAAAAGTTTTAAATTAATTGATTTTTTTCAAAAAATCTCGTTGAAAATCGACAACCTGCAGGGATGATAATAATAATATAATGAAGGACAAATAATAACGTTTTTAAGAAGAAATATTTTGAAAATATTCATGAAATAATGTTTTATATCCGAATCCGACCATATAAGGAAATTAGCATAGAAAAATCAAAGGGAAATTATTGCAATTCCTACACTTTCTTCAATTATTAATATTGCAAGATTGGATTGGACTTGTGCAATATATCTTATAATGAAAAGTACATACTAAGTTTCATTTCCGTAACAAGTTGAATGAGGTGGATAGCTAGATAGCAATAAGTCCGAATGTTCAAGGAAGCTAGTCCGTCTGGCTGATTCAGGTTTACGTGTAATATTCATGTGAGCACAAGAATCTCCCAATAATAAACAATCTGAGGACTTTCACTATCAAGTCAAGGCTTGGGAGCTTTCTTCTCAGCTACTTGTAAACAACTACTGTCATAACACCGCTACACCAAGTCCACCGACATACTACCGGTACTCAATAGACCACTGATAGAGCATTTCACATTCCAACAGCAATAGAATGTTTAGAATATTTTAAAAAGGAGTGTTACAATATCGTTTAGGATTATCAACCCGAATTTTATTTTTCAAAAACCAATTGACATGTAGTCAACTATTGAAATAGTTTATTAATGAATAGATGAAAATGAAATGAAATGTATCGTTGAAAGTTTTAAACATTTATAAATTCTAATGAAAGATTTCATAGTAATTTTTGGATTTTCTCCAAGATCTCTAGCAATAAAGAATGTTATTGGAATTAATTATAAATGCATTTTTGTAACGTTAAAATTATATTTTCTATCACACAAAATAGTTTTATTATAATGAGATTCCATCCCAATTATAAGCGAATCACGAGAAGTATGGTGGACCTGCTTTTTGGGAGCTCATTGGTAAATAAGATTAGTACAATCTAGTAGTTATTCTCCTTTCATTGCAAAATTTTGCAGTCATTGAACTAACGAAAACATTATAATAATTAATTGTGGAACTGTAGAATGCAATAAATTGTTTTCTGTACAACATGAGTTGATGAGCTGCACCAACCAAATTCGACTTGTTTTTCAACAATTTATTGTTTACATCATGAATTAACTTTTATTTCTCAAAAATGATTAAATAACAACTACGAGAGTAAAGGATAATTGAATTACTGAATCTGATTGAAGCCGTCATATTTTAAAACGAAAATACTCTTTCTCAATATCATAATGATAAATCAACTTTTACAATGGTTAATATCATAATATAAGCAGTCAAATTGTTTAGTTCACCACCTAAACACTCCACCGATTTGGCTCGATTTAGAGTATAGACCAAATTAAATTTGGTTTCTATTCACGAACCGAATATCATAACCGTTGCAATTATCATTATTAACTATTGTAGTAAAACTTTCTATTTAATCACTAATTGTTCATTATATTGCGAATGGTAAGTCGAACATTGAACCAGCGATACACGAACGCGCAGACGCGCGCAACACACTCGTAAATTGAATTTAGCGGCCCACGCAAAGTCGCTATAGGAGTTTCACTCCAGGATAGAAACAATAATTATCATTCTAGCGGCGGCTTGGTAGCTGGAACTTCAAATGAGTCATCGCCTCCAATGAGGAGCCTGAGAAACTAGAACTGTCCATGAATTTGTATTTAAATATTGAATCCTAAAGCGCCCTGTACACGGGGATTGTAATGTCGGCCAGTTGAATATCTGTAGCCAATCACAGCTGTTGTTGTTTTACTCAATGACAAGACAAAGGCTGTGATTCGCTCCAGATATTCAACTGGCCGACACTACAATCCCAGTGTACAGGGCGCTTAATCATTTCATATGTGGGCTGAAGCGAAGTTAATATTTCTATTAGATTCTATATTCTATTTATTTTAATATTTCTATTTCTATATTCTATTAGGTTTCAGTAGAGTTATGTATTCGGTTTAAAAAATAGGGGGCTGAACAGTGAAAATTTTGGCTACATGTGTTAATTCACAACTTGTATCAGATCCAGATATATTATGGTGTACATTGAGTTTGAAAATAATTTAATTAGTACTCACCCAGTATATATTTTGATCCGAGCTTATGAAGATTACAGAACTGATAGTAGCTGTATAAAACGGTGATACAACGGATAAGTGTCATAACGATTACATCAACGGCATTGTACTCCTGAAAGACAGATTAAAATTAGTTGAAATAATTATCGAAAGTAATCAGCGATTTATTCACATAATTTATAATTTACATGATGGATAATGACAAATATACCAAGAGCTTGAGGTTTGTGAATCCAAATTTAGCAACTGAAACAATTACACAGGGAATCGAAAACATTAAACATGCGTTCCTGAACACATCATCTTGCATTTGCATCTTTATCTTTAGGAATTGTTTCACAAGACTTCACAATTCATCTTTACTGTATCCCATTTTCACTCATCTCTACTTATCCCATCTTTACGGGCTTGGAAAGAGAAAATATAAGATGCTTCTCATACTCAATTATGTATTATAGTGAATGAAACTCAACATGTTCGGTGATTGTATTGAAGTACAAGTTTATATTGGTAAAACAAGTTGATTGCTGAAAAATATAAACAGATGTAAGCTATGATAAGATAAAATAATTTACACTTTTATCAGAGATGTTGTGGAACTTATCCATAATTTAGGTAAGTAAAAACAAAGGTTGTCAGATCCACAGAGTATATTTGAAAATCCATACTCAAGTTTCAATGCTCAAGGCATCATCAGTTTCCCACTGATGATGATGCCCTGAGCATTGAAAATTAAGTAAGGTTTTTTGAATAAACTCTGTGGATCTGACAACCTTTGTTTTCACTTACCTAAGATGAAATTATTTCCAAGGATATCAAGATACATGGTATTTCATGGTATTCAGCTAATAACTTGAGCTGGAAATGTTGTCAAAAGTTATGAAGTCTTAAGAATAATCAAAATGAAAGGTGCAAAATATGTAGAAAGAATATTCTTTCAATTCAAGGTATATAATAGTACTGTAGTATCAAAGAGTGATGTAGCCTAAATCTATTGGGTCTGAATGATGACATTTTCACAATAAATTCAATTTTTACAATATACAAGGAGGTGAAACAATCGAAAATTATTGAATATAGCTTATTCTGGACAGAACAGTTTGGAAATTGGATGAAGTTTCCTAAGCCAAAAAGAAAGGAATGTCTTCTATCATTATATTTCTTCTTCTTCACAAATCATTACTGTATTCTTTGAATTGCAGAGATTATTGAATTAGACCGTTCCTCACTTATCACGCACAAGCAACAAACTCATAGGAGCATTTTTACATACGACAAAATTATTGTCAAATAATTGCTCAACAATAAAACTAGGACCTGTTTCACAACACTTAAAAATACAAAATTTGACATTGGCAAATAACCGGAATGCAAACACACCAAACAAATAGATCGGCTGCTGCTTATCTCACGAACATTATTTATTGTCTTTTCAAAACTTTTGGGTAATCTCAATCAATTTTTGTTAATTCGATTTGTATACTAAATATTTTAATAAAAATAATTGTCATTCGCTTTTAAGTGAATAAATTTTTCTATAAAAATTTCAATGTCAAATTTCTTCTTCTCAAACTTAAGAAACTGTGAAAAATCAATTTGGAATTGGAAGTCAAATTAGAAACCGAAAATTACAAAAATATGAGTGGGATAATTTGACAATATATAAGTTTTCTTGAAATTTCAAAGCCAAAATAAAACTAGGGAAGCGCATGCGGAGGCAGCCGCAAATTGAGCGGAGCGAGCTTTCTTTTTGTCCAAAAGTTTTTGAAGCGTGTGGACTCGAAAATTTGATCCCGGTATTTTAAGCCTAGCTAAACCTAGCTGATGGTGAAAGTGGCTCATTCTATTACCATGTAATGTTATGAAATGAGAATATAAAATATGAGCAACGACCTTCAAGTGAATGTTTTCTCAAGTGAGTGTTTATTTTGATAAAATAAGGCAAGATGAGAAAATGACTCCAGCTTGGTCAATATTGGTTAAAAAAATATTGATTGGGCTCAAATTGAAGTTCAGAATGTTTCCTACGATTGAGACAAAATCAATAATTTTCAAACAAGATTGACCGAGCTGGAGTCATTTCCTCTATGAGTGGTTCAACTTCGTAAATACAGCATTTGACGTACCTTTTTTGGTCTCAAATGTGCTCTGATTGTTTAAAATAATTATTCAGTAGCAAATTATAAAGGAAAATCAATATAAACTTGAAAAATTGCGAAAAATAAGCCTATTGGATGAAATTTGGGCAAAACTTTGATGTATTTCCACAACAAGCTTCCATTGTTTGTTGGCATGTTGAGAAATATTGAATGAATGCAAATAAATAAATAATTTTATTAATAAAGACATCAGGTAAAAAACCCATTTTGCCTCCTTCACACAGTACAATATAGTTATTTGTGTATCAGTACGCAAAGAGTGATTTTGCTGCATCAAGAGAAACACGCACGAGCCGCAGGCCGTATTACACATTAAGTTTTTCCAAACTACCATATTGAATGTGAAAGGATGAAATTAAAATAGTCATATCTCAGTTATTTATCATTGAATCCTGACAATCAGGCACCATTTTATTCAGAACTAGCAGGCAGGCTCGCTTCGCTCGCCTTCTCCGCCTAGCCAGTATAGACAGTGGACCCCCGACAGTATAGACAGTGTAAGTGAGACAAACAGGCTCGCTTCGCTCGCCTGCAAAACCTCTGTCAGTGTCAGCTGAGACAAACCGGCTCGCTTTGCTCGCCTGCAAATTCCGTTCAGAAGGGATTAGAAATTTATTGAACACAGCATTTCTAGACCTAATTTGGACCTGTTTACTTAATTTCAACATTTTCTGCCAATTTGTTCTCAAAAAATCCAAGAAAAACTCCGAAAATTCTGAAAAATAGTAAAACGCTAATATGAAGTGTAACCTTTGGAAAGTATATTGGACATAGATTAAAACTCAATTCAATATCTTCCAAATTAGCACATCTATAATCTTGCTGAACCATTGAACTTACAATTTGGATCTGTTGTATCAAAGTGGAAGATATGCAATTTTAAATTTTAAATTTTAAATTTTAAATTTTAAATTTTAAATTTTAAATTTTAAATTTTAAATTTTAAATTTTAAATTTTAAATTTTAAATTTTAAATTTTAAATTTTAAATTTTAAATTTTAAATTTTAAATTTTAAATTTTAAATTTTAAATTTTAAATTTTAAATTTTAAATTTTAAATTTTAATTTTAAATTTTAAATTTTAAATTTTAAATTTTAAATTTTAAATTTTAAATTTTTTTAAATTTTAAATTTTAAATTTTAAATTTTAAATTTTAAATTTTAAATTTTAAATTTTAAATTTTAAATTTTAAATTTTAAATTTTAAATTTTAAATTTTAAATTTTAAATTTTAAATTTTAAATTTTAAATTTTAAATTTTAAATTTTAAATTTTAAATTTTAAATTTTAAATTTTAAATTTTAAATTTTTTTTTAACCAAACAAATCTTAAAAGGTCGTTTATTTCTTTTATTTCTATGTAAAATAATATTAAAAGTTGTTCTAAGTTGAAAATAATCGGCAAAAAAAAGTTCTACTCAGGTTTCGAACCCCCCTGATTGGTAAGCAGTGAAATACTAGTCCACGGCGCTAACCACTGGGCTATAATGCTTCGATGAGGAGCCGATTCTGCCAGTGATACCAACGTGATTTCAAGAGCATAATACACATTTCTGACCAGGAACGTTTCTCAAATCCGATGTTAAGTTGCAATCCTGCTGTGCTGAGAGCATGAATATAGCATGAATGATGTGTATAGTAATAGTGTGTAAGCAATCCTTTTTTTCCTTTTTTCGTCCTTAATATGCAAATTTTCGAAATGCTCTATAGCCTATAAACTGGTCGTCCATGTCTACTATCACGATGGCAAGTTTGAATCAAATCGATCGAGCGGTTCCGGAGGAGTAGTTATACAAAGAGTGACTTTCCTAATCCATTAGAGCTTCGCTTCGCTCCGCTCAAATACTTCTTAATCTCAAAATTTGTCACTTGAAAATGACACCAAAATAGTTGCGATGAAATAAAAGAATTTAAAGGGTACAGTGATGCATTAATTCATTTATTACAGGGAAAGTAATATTAGTTTATGGTTACTCGACTCACCTCGATGCCCAGGCAGGGCCGATGGAGTCCGCCGCATGATGGTGATGATGGAGTGGGGGTGTTGGTAGTGGGGTTGGGGTTGGGATCATCTAGCGATAGTATGCAGGCGGTGAGAGTGAGGGTGCCGACTATCACCTCCCACGGGTGGCTGGCGCAGAACTCCCCGTGACGCCTGAACAGCCGCACCAACATTATGATACCTATGCTCCCTGCTCCTGCAATACAACCCAAACGATTATAATCAATCACAAATACATATACTAATTAAAAATTAAGAATATTTCATTTGTTGCTTCGTAATTTAAATTAGATGGGAATTTCCATGAAATCTTTTTAAAATATATCATTAGCAGTAGCAAATGAGCTATGATACCGAACAGAGATGACATTCTGAGTGAAGATGGGAAAATCAAGGTGGGAAGTCAAGATGGGAAAATGACTCCAGCTCGGTCAATATTTGTTCAAAAATTATAATTTGGTCCAATTGACCAATTGAAATTTTGAACCAATATTGACCGAGCTTGAGTCATTTTCCCATCTTGCCAGAATGTCTTCTTTGCTCGACCAGACGATACTTGCTCATCAATAGTGGCCGATTACACTTTGCAGATGACAGTTGCTTATCAAAACTGAAAGTCGGGAGCACACAATGAAAACAACACAAGTAGAATTAAACAAAACTCATTGCCTTGATCATAAGGATCAACTTGAACAAAATGAAATTACACTTGAAAAAAGAATATAATTCTCCACTGTATTTAATTGCAGATCAGTAACAAATTCAATTCATCAGATCAGATTTTTTTAAATAAGGTTTTCGTTTTTCATTTTGTGTGTGTTCAACACAAATAGAGGAATTAAAAATGAAACTTTAGTTGAAATGAAGTCATTAATAATTATTATTACATATACATAATATTAAAAACGAATAATCAAATAAAGTCCTGTACAGTATTTACTAAAGTTGAAAATGAGCCAAAGTGTGGTGTACTGGGTTAGTAATTTTAAGAATCAACTATTTTGGGGGGATTTCAAAAATCGTGTCATTTTTTCAAAATTCATGACAAAGTCAAAATTAATGTTATTTATCAGACAGTGAACATTGAAACTAACAAATTTGGGTTTTGGTTTGTGATCTTTAATACGAAAATATAACATCTTCTTAAACGTTATGAAACAGCAAACTTTCGATTTTTCAAGGTAAGACTCCGAAATGATGAACAGAGACGCAGTAATGTATAAACAACATTTAGCATGTGCTCTCTGGAAACGAGTTTTGTATTTTTTCTCAAGAAACTAGTTTTCAAAGAGGAAAATGTACATCACTAAATCAAAATTCATTAGGATGGTACGAACTTGAGAAGGCGTTCCTGATGAACAATAATTAATATTTAACAAGTGTTCCAACCTAAAATATAATTTACGAACTTCTATGTCTGCAAAATAGCCATCATCAAATTGAAACTTAGTATTATTACTTTGGGAAGATTTATAACAGATTCCAATCATTTAAGAAGAGTTTGCAGATCAAAATCTTAAGTCAATTTCTGAAGTCTATAAAAATTTAAAGACTTTTCAATAGAGATATAGAAGGTTTGGAAACACATCTTTTCTATAATAACAACAGTTTCAAATGCGATTTCTCAATCTTAGATAGACAAAAATCCTGAAAGCTATGTTCCACTTTTGAATTGATTAAATTTGAGATTGAAACAATTATGGAAGAAAATTAACAATGCCTAACTTATTTATCATTGGTTGAAGTAACAATTCGATGACTTTACTGTTTTTGGTACTCATGAGAACATCTCACCAATACAAAAGTAAGTATTACTACAGGATAGCCCACACACTGTAGTAACAGTACCAAACAATATAGCACACCGAATCCAACCGCTCCAATAATTTCGTTCACGCTCGGACACAACTTTCTTCACCAATGGCTCCTCTCAAACAACTGATCACGCTAGAAATATTCTCTGGTAATCTAAAAATCAAAACAGGTCAGTGTACAATAATTATAGGACCACGTCCTCCAACTCTCGAATAATTACAAGTGTTTTTTTGAGGTGAACCTGTGTAGATGATACACAGACGGAACAACCTCTACAATCGATACATTATTGGTCAGCGATTGACAACAAAACGAAACAACCGATAAGATTTTCGCGAAAAATTTGGAACCGGTTCTCGATTTCCTACCAAAAAAACGAGCAGAACGCGAACTTCAATTGGCGTTGAACATGACTTTGATGAAAAGTATTACATAGATAATATGAATGGTAATGGCGAGATCTTCGAGGACAACCACTCAAGCAGTGGTGTTTGACTTGCACCTGGTTTGGATTGCGAAATGCATACGAGGAACGACCTGCCGGCCTCTTAATTGACCAGTGGCAATGATCTCAATACGGCTGGCAAATACGGACACGAGACTAGATAACCGTTCACCACTAAACGCAGTTCTGAAAAACTTCCGAAACATTTTCTCAACTATTTCTGTGAGCCATAACTTGGAAAAACATAAATTTTGGACACAAAACAAAAGTTTTCGGGGGAGGCACACTAGAATACTGTACTAGGTTTGTGCGCGCGTAATAGAAGGTATGGTGTTGGAAAGATGAGAGATCAATAAATTCTGCGTTGATACTACCACGTGAAGTTGACCACATTTTGATGAGAAATTAATACTACAAGTTACAGCTCTAGATAGAGACAACTCCTCTATAGTCAGCCGGAGTTAACCTCTCTTGTTCCCGACCTGAAGACGATGTGAAGAAATAATAATAAAAGAGGAATATGGATAGTACTTTCATACATTACATTTGATATTACCAGGTACAGTATCGTCTTTGAGAAATTAGGCTGCATAATTCAAGATGACAATGTTGACTCACGTCCAATTCCTCATAGAGCTCATTCACATTTCACTAGCGTTCATTTGGCTGGCGACAGTTCACTCATTCATTTATTCCACGAATCTTGTCTCGAACGTTCATAGAATTGAAAAGAGGCAGTAAGATTTCAGAGCTTTCTTAGAACAGCGATCATCAGCCCAACAATATATTCTGTAGAATGAAAAATCATATCGAAGTTACTAAACTCAAATAGTTTTCGAAGAACTTCGGAACTTCGAACTTTTGAGAACTTCGGTCACTATTATAAAGCCTACAAGAAATTGTCTATCATAAATTTTTAGAAAAATAATTCAAGGCATGTGGGACTCCAACTAATTGTTAACTCTATGCGGTAACAGAATTAAAGTTTTTGTGAGCATAATTCTCACTCGAGTCCTCACAGATTGTCACTTCACGCAATCTTTAGGATAAAGAAGTAATGGTTCAATTCTTTGTAATCAGGTGGTTAAATGAGAATCATATAATAAAATCGTGCCAGTCAATTCATACACCAATCAAATAAATGTGATCAATTGATAACTATTTCAACAATACAATTCAAGAATTTCCAATAATAATTAATTGCAAACCCTTACTTCATTCAATTCCTCGCGGTACAAAATTAGATAGAAGGCATGCGTTTGACGTAAGTGTAGCGAGGCCAGTGAACTTGATGTTCATGAGACTATGATGTTAAGTCACGCACACACCAATCAAGCGCAGATTGATGACCATGACAGCACTGCCATAGATTGATCATCAGAATATGGTTACTCACCTCCCTCTAATGTCTAATTGCTCGGGCCTTGTTACTGCAATGAGATAATAGCATAAGTGTGAATATTTTGTTATTAGCGAGATCACTGGTAGATTCACCATCAGTTGGAATTGTCCCGAAATAAGGATAGGCCTATACGCGTTCGATCTCAAGGAAATTAGCTTTGACAAGCTTTGCCAAAATTCATCGCTTGATGAATAACAGACTCAATAAATTCAGTTCACAGAATTGTTTCAACTCAGAGACAAAATCAACTAGTAAAAAAAGTAAAAGTTCAGTTTTCTTATAAAATTGTCAACAAAAAAATACAATAAAAAAATATGTGAATGTGTCAAGTCCAGAACTTTCCAATTAACACATCATACTGGCCAGGAAAAAGCTTTGAGATGTCTAGTTGCCAACTTGGCTGCGAACATATTGCGAATTTATTGCAGCTGGACAATACATAAAACAATGAAGTATGCAATCATGAAATGGAACTACACATTCAAGATGGAATTTATCGTTCTCAAGAATTATTGACAAAAGCTTGATTAATTATTAATTACTGATAAGATATGAAATTGACATATTCCTCAAATAAATGTGAGTGAGTTTTCTGAATTACCGTTGAAATTCAGCGTATCAAGCTCGATTCTAGTATACATCTTTCAACGTCATGTTCATGATTATGGCGATTATTCTATGATTTCTGATTCATCGCCTCTTATGACTATGGCTCATTTCTACAGGTCCCCATTTTCGTACAAATATTTTTCAAGATTTGATTACGGTTTGATCTCCTGTCAATCGCTGATCTCCTATTCCCCCTTCCTAAAACGAAATAATTATTTATATACAGCACATAAGAAAAATGCATGTGGCTTTGTTTCTGGGTGGTGACTACCTTAAGGCTGAGGACGCACTGCCAGTAGGTGGATAGGCTAGGTGGTCTGGATAGTGTTCAGCCGCCATCTTGAAATTCTTAAATATGGACACTAAAACCTCAAAAACAAATATGACGTCATACCATTCATACGATGTATTACTATGGATGGTGTGTTGTGTATGTTTTATAGATTTACCAACTACCCTCCACCTTCTACCCACCAGCCTCAGCCTTAAGGATCGATTTCAACCGCCTTTATCACTCATCCAAGAGCAGTCTCGAGGAATGGTTCGTGATTCAACATTATGACAACGTATTCAAACATCCAGCAACAAAAAGTCTCAAAACGTCAATGCCATCCATAATAATATTATCAATGTGAAAAGGAGAGAAAGGAACTAGTATGCTTAGACAAGTTGAAACGGTTTGTTATCATCTAAATTTTTGGAAGGCTGCATGCAGTAGCAGCGGCAGCGGCAGAATGCAGTCAACCTTGACTCAGAGAGCACTCACACTAGAAGAGCAGGCAGCGGCAACCCAAGTGGACCACAGATGGAGTGACGCAATGCACCATCATCAAGGTCCCCAACACTATCTATGTCGTGTTCCCCTTTTTTCTTATTCATCTTCAAAACATTTATATCATTTTAGAAGAACAAAGAATGATTTATGGAGAAAGACTTCATTTCGGATTGAAAAGATTGTGAAGATTTATGAAAATTAAGTTGAAATTGAAGTTTTTGTAGTAGAATATTGAAGTTCTAATTGTTGTGAGATAGAAGTTGAAGTTGTTGTTGAAGTAGAATAGAAATCAAAACTTGAAAGAAAGAAATGATGAAAGAGGTCAGCAAACTCAAAGAGATGAAGGTAAGTGAGAGAGAATAGAAGAAGAGAAGAAGAGGAAGCAAAGGGGAAAAATTGAAGGAACGAAATGTGGTGGATTTGATGGTGGAGATTGAGAAGGACGAGTTGGAAGTCAAAAAAGGAACGAATAACATCAGATGAAAAAATGAAATCTGAGAGGAAGGAGGAAAGGAATTATATTTTTCAAGTGTTTTCAAGAGAAAAGAGAAGAAAGATAGGAAATTCCTTCAATTTTTCAAAAAAATGGTATTAAAAAGGGAAATTAGATGAAGAACATTAATAAGTTAAAAAAGAGGATAAAAGATGACAAAGATAGAAGTAAAATTAGAATTTGCTGTAATAAAAACACAAATTAAGAAGTATGAGGAAAGAGAAAGGATGGATGGTCATTGAAGAGCCGACACGGACGGACATTGAGACAAGAAGTATGCGGCGGTGTCCTCCGCTGCGTCAAGGCCACTCAGGAAAGTCCTCCTCGTCCTCCTCAGCGCCTTCGCCTTCGCGCTGTCCCACAATCCTCAACATCCCGCTTACCTTGACAAGGCTGCACTGCTCTACTGCCTGCTCATGCTCATTCGATCACTCATAATAATTGCATGTTTTCATCGTCTATCCTTTATCACTCACTGAACAGTTATTGTAAACAAAGAGAAAATGTGATGGTTTCTCGATATATTGAATGTGATGAAAACAGAGTAGAAAACATTATTGAGACGGATGAGCAACATGAACGAACCATAAGAAAGAGGGACAAGTAATGCCGTATGTTTGTTCACAAATTCAAATAATTTATGAGATAGACCGTATAATTATTTATACAGTCTCTAAATCAAAAAGAGACTGAGACAAAAAAGCAAATAGGTCAAGCGAGAAAAGTTGAGACATAGTAAATCGGAAATCCATATGCTCACAAATTTGAACTCGATAAAATGCAATATTTAAAAATATTCTTTAGTTGGAATTGAGATTGATTAATTAACATTATTGCCTTTATTTGGGTGGAGTTAGGACTAAGCCCCGTTCCACACACCACGTTTTTGTAAGTCTAGTTTTTTGCCATTTTTTTACTAGATTGAACAGAACTTAGTAAGCACATGATGTGTCTGCGCATATCATTGTTTGCCAAGCTTCATTCAATGTAGTAGAATTTATGGCGTTCTTATTTAAGGCATAAAACCGGACGTAAAACCAAAAATCAGGGTGTATGTGTTTTTGAAACGAGATAAAACGGGGGTAGTCGGCAGTCTACTACCAAACAGTAATCTTTTCACAGGAGTTCTGAGTGATGCTTACTTATGGTATCGAATGAATTGATTCGCTAATCCAACATGATCAAAACAGACAAGTCAACACGACACGAGCCACAAAATATCAACGAGTTCGATGAACTTCTAATGTTTTTTATATTTATTTTAGAAAACTAAAACTATTTCTATTTTCAGATGATACAAAACGAAATAAAGAGGACAAGGATGATGATAATGAAGAAAGATGGAGGATGGGAGGACAACCGCTTAGCAAGGAAGGCCAAACAAAGAGAAGCTGCAGTCTCGTGCACTTCTCGTGATCACATCGCCACAGACCAACAGATATTAATGAGATAAACAGATGATGGAACAAGGGGAGAATGTATAAAGAAGTAGAGAAAAATAAGAGAAGAGAAGAATGGGGGAAATATGCCCAGTAAAAAATATAAGCAGGAGAAAGATAAAATAAAACTAAACTCTCTCTCTCTCTGGTTTCTCTCAATCTCATCTTTACCAATGCATCTTCCTGAAACCAGTTTTTTATACATTCCTTGTATTCTTTTTTCCATCATCTTCCAGCTCCATCATCTCCTTTAGCTATATCATCTAATGAATGTTATTATTGTTGGTTGATTTACGGAAAATCGTCCAAGGAAAATCCATTATGATGCTGACAGAAGAAGACAATTACGGAATTGTGAAGAGGAAAAGAAGATGAAGATAGAGAATATGGAGACAAGAAAGCAAGGGGGTAAGGAAAATGGTGATATGTTATTATAAAAAATTAGGATGTTGGGAAAAGAATGAAACTCGGGAAGGAGTTGTAGAACCAAGTAGGGCCTAGTAGTAGTAGAAAATCGCGACAACAATACGGATCGCAGTGATTGCATCACCATCATCATCATCATCATCACCATCGCACATCAGAACTGGACCCGCCCGGGTTAAGAGTTATATATAACTTACATGGTAAACAAAAATATTTACCTGCGACCCACATTCCAGACAAGGATGACGAATACAGACGGAAGGAGAAATGGGTGGCGACTGCAGAGGAAAGAGAAAGAAGGCAAAAGGAGAAAAGGAGTGGCCTGGGACTCTCCTCTTGTGTACCCTGGATACCAAACATTGGAGGAGACACTGCAATCAGCAGCATTGACATCATCAACATTATCTAACCACGCTATGATGTCGCTTAGTTTACATAAGACGGTTGACGAACTTTTTTCCAACAAGGATCTTGACGCAGGCTGCCAGCCATGTTCTAACTTCATGCCCCCACTTTCCGTGATCAGAAATTCCATTGAATGCTTCTATTGATGAATCACTCACACTGTTCTACCCCACTCTCATACCTGGAGTGAACGCCTATCTATCATTCCAAAACATTGCAGTATTTACTGATTAAATTGACATTTTATAGTATTTATTTATGCATCATGAACATGATAGTTGTTCAACCCATCAACCACTCACTGTAGAAAGATGGCACCAGAGCGACTAGTATTTGTTTGGAATACAAAATATTCATGATTAAAAAGGTTAAAAATGAAATGCCTGACAATTCTTCCAATTGATGAAATTCTATTTAATTCAATTATAAATTATTTCAATACTGGGATCTTTTTTCAATTCGAGACAAAAATGAAAATACAGTATCCCACTGTAAATTTTAATGTATAGTTGACCAATAAACTAGCAGTTCAATATACAGTAGTATTAGCTAGTATGTTTTAAAGGAGAACATTTCATTATTTGATTGACAAGAACTTAAAAAAGTTTCTTTCGGTGGTTTTGAATCAATCTTCACTATGTTCATATGGACTCATATTTATTAATAGTTTTGTTAACCCCACATTAACATAAATGTCATAGAACATCTGTAATCCTAAATTCTGAAAAAATTAAGTAATGTTGGTTTGAAAATCATTATCATCAACACAATAGGTTTAGCTGAGCATGTACCTCTTACCCGCGGGGCTGGTCATATTAGAATTCCAAGACCCAACTCAACTTTTTTTCAAAAATCTTTTCTCTTTTTGGAAGGAAAATTCTTTAACAAGCTGCCTCTGTCCATTCTAAATGCAAGCTCTCCACGTCTTTTCAAGAGTAAATTGAATGATTTTCTGTTGAATATCAGTGAAGAAGATATAGAAATCATGTACAGTGTCATTGTGTAAAAGTCCACCCAAGTCTCAAACTCTGCGATGAAAATGCCAATATTTATTTATAATTTTTTCATTATAGTTATCATCTTCGATTGTCCTATTTTTTAAATTCAGTGTCACAGAACTTATAAGCCTAGAAGATAAGTATTTTTTTCATTTTCAATGTACTTGTCTTTTTTTTGATACCGTTAATGAAAATTTCTAACAACAATAATTGTACTCCCATATGCGGTCAAACTTGAATAAAGCTTTGCATATGTGTAATTACATCAGAAAATAAGACTATCATGTATTTTTTCTATAAAATTATAATATTTTCAAGTACTGTTTTTCTTTTAAATTGTGTGTTATATTATTGCTTTTTTTAGTTTATACAATTATATTGTATTGTCTTTTTTCTGATGAATAAATCATTATTTCATTTCATCATCTCTGGTTTAAATTTTGAATTTTTCAACACAATATTATGTCTCGATAGTAAAGACGATAGTAAAGGTTTGGGAATAGAGAATAATCCATTACATAATTTACAGGCACCTTGTATCTTGGGATGTTGGAGATAATCCAATTTCTTCAATGAAAGCACACTATCACTTCACAACAGATTTCAACGGAGTTGCATGTCCTGTTGCAATTAAAATAGAAGTCATTGGCTAAATGGTGATGTAATAATTAAGCTTACAGGTATATTGACAACTTTCACAATATACGGTTAGGATAATTACATTATTCTCTATATTCTCTAATAATAGTTGGTATCAACTGTTAACAGGAAAAAAAGATACGGTAAATGATATCATCATCACTACCTGTAAAACCGTAATGAACAATATAGTCAAGATAATAAAAAATATTGATGGGTGATTAACAATGTAGGAATATTAAAGGTATCATGTAGTCTAATAATTGATACCTTTGATTAAGAAGATAGATGTAAAGTTACATCAACATTTTAGCTTTTAGTATAAGAAATTATTTATCTTCTCGAACCATGGGGTAGGTACTATACAAAATAACTACTTTTTTATATTTTCAAGTAGATATAACCTTACAGCTTGACTGAATTAGCTTCAGAGAAACTTTTGTTTATAATAAGGGAAATTATTGATATAACCATTAAATTGGAGTTTATGCTATACAGTAGACTAATAGGTATAACAAAAATAAACAATAAAATAAATTTTGGTACCAAACAATGAAAATACATTTCTTGACCGGAAATTGAATCATACAAGCTTAAAGAGAAAACATAACACTTACAAGCTTCGCCTGTTCCGTTATTATTATTCGATAAAATCGCGATCACGTTCTAATGAGCCGCGGTTACAACGAAACTTTCTTCTTCAATTCACGGAAGGCGACTACAAACAACAGACAACCATCTCGAATATCAACACGCTGCAAGTAGTGATAGTGAAGGCTCTACAACACGACTAAACATAGAGAGCTCCCATGATACAAGGCGTTCGTTCGTTGCTTTTCAGTGGACACAGAAACTCTCCTCACAACACATGCTACACAGGATAATAATATTACTATATCAACTTTATTTCTCCACAAGGTAAATAAACTACCTACTTGTGAACAAGTTTATTAACCTTGATTCTTTTTTATACCTAGTTAATCTAGTTCTTTTTAATCCGGTTCAACATCACTTGTGATAAAACGTTCTGAATTGTCTCATTATTGACAATCTTTCACTGGCAAGATTTAAATGAGATATAAGAATCAATAAAAGTATTATACTTGGTAAGGAACATATAAAAACTTATCATAATTATTCAAACAGATGAATAATTATATTGTTCTCAATTATCCAATTGCATTGATTCATATTGATGTTGAACAGTTCGAAATTACTCAAGTTGAAAAGATAATACATCCTAGCCTAAACTTTACATTGATATAGTTCAAGATTTAGTTAAAGCATTCAAAATTATTCCAAGCTAACTCTGATGATCTGTAAAATGTTAAAGTGGTGAAATAAAGAATTTTGTGATAAGTCATCAGATCATTTCTGAGACCAGAACAAGTTAACTCTAATGATTATTCTGTTTTAAAATAATGCATTTTAAACATTTATAGAAAAACTTGACTTGTCATTTAATCGTGATAATAAATGCATACAGTACCAGAAGCATACACTATATTATTATATCATAATTTGATAATGAAGCTCGCACTGAGTATAAAAATTCCAAATGGAATTTACAAGTCATCTAAGTTGCTAGTTATCCATCAATAGGAACGATAGACTGTACTCTCATACTAGACATTATTCAGTAAAATGTCAGATTATTATTGTACAATACACGTCATTAAAGACATTTAATCGAATACACCGTTACGCGTTACCAATTCTATGATGTCACGTTTTAATGCTATCTCTTCAACAACACGGATGAAATACATTACATTTATGACATTTCAACCAAGTAACAGTTATGGAGTGAAAACTAGGTGTTATTACATGGAAGAACAATCATGGATATTATAGTTCACTTATGCCGAGAATACACGCAGTCACATACATTTTTCAATTTATTTTGAAAAGGGGATTTAACAATATTTTAGACCTCGAACAGCCTGAAGAACCGATTTATTTTCAACACTATGAGTTGAAAATTGTTGTTGATACTTTATTGGACGTGTGATTGTCACTTGTAGTAGAGGTCAGGTGGGTCTGGTTTGGCCTCTAATTATCATCATAATACCGATTAATGTTATTGCCAACCAGGGTCGGGGTTGCTTACAGCCCTCACTGTGCGGCGCAGTTACACTTCGAGTCCTTCGTCGTCCATTACAACTAAATCTGTGTGTGTCCTCTGGCGTTGTTCTACCTAACAACTTTCGACAGCCACTTGTGAGCTCCGGGTGTCAACGGATATTAAACACATTAAACTCGCATTGTTTTCCTGACTGCCACTTGCATTTATAACCCATCAGCTGCACTCTCATCTTCAAGTTGAAGGACCCATCTCATTCATGGGCTCTGCCCCGAGAGTATACTATAGAATAATAATATTATTTAGAAGTATTCTTTCTGGCTCTGCCAACTGAATTATAAAGGCATACCATCCAAAACAACAACATCCCAATGAAATATCACGAGAGTGTTTAGTCAATTGAAGAACAAATGCGTTCATTTAAAGAAAATATGGTTTATATCAAATAATTGATTTATTTATAGTTCTAGCAAGGTAATGTTGAACTCTTTGATGAGATAAATAGAATGTTCTATTCTTTGTATTATAATGAAGAAGTGTAGAACTGCTGAGGATTGGATAACTCTGATTATTATTTTGAGCTTGAGCATCGAATAAAGCAATTACGGTATTGGAAAACATTTTTTTATATTATGGAATGAGTTTCTAGAGGACTTTCATTGTTTCTATTATCTGACACTATGGTTCAATCTTCAATACCGTATTCGATATTTCATAGTTTAAAGTTCTAGATAAGAATGAACCAAATTTATCCTGGAAAATAGAACAGTTTTCAATTGTAATTACTGAATTTTTCGTTTATTTCAGAACATAATGCCATATTTCTAAGTTTTATCGAATGAGCAATGATTTGGTTAGTTTGGTACTATTTTGCTCCAAAAATTTTCAAGTTGATTACAAATTTTCAAAGTTTTTGAACATTTGTTTTTTTTTCATTAGATTTTTATTTTAAACAGTGAACTTTCATAAAAATTTAGAATTTTTCAAAGTGAAAAGTTTTTTAAAGTTGAAATTGAAATGTAAACTTTCATCATGTTTCATCCACCATGTAAACATCATTCACTCACTCTTTATCATCTTTGCTTAAAATACTTGCTGTCAAGTAACAATTTTAACAATAAATAGTAATACTAATAATAATTTAATACCGGTCAAATAAAAATAATTTACATTTCTGTAATAAACATAACTTTTTCCTATAGGGCTGAATTATAATCGTTAGTGAAATCAAAATTTATATCGGAGAAATAAATAAATAATAATAATATTACGTCTTCATTCGAATAATTACAACCTACAAAAGTATATTCCGGTACCGGGAATCGAACCTGGCCTTCTGGGTGAGAGCCAGATATCCTAGCCACTAGACCATACCGGATTGGTGAGGGAAGAAGATCAGTATGCCTCCACCAAACACAACGTTTCTCCTAAGTCTAAAATGAAGCAAAAACTCCGTGAAAAGGTGGATGGAGTGAAAATGCATTGAGCTATATACAAAATCCTTTAGTATCCGTTAGCAGTATCCTTTAGCTCAGTGTGAAAATGGACTAAATATTGCATTACTTGAAGAAAAATTACTTTTAACCAGGGAGTATTGTAATATTAGAGGGAACTATTATTATATATGAGTCAATCGTGAGCTTACTTTTCTCTATCACATTAACTCTCAGAATAAAACTATCTAGCATTATAAAGTGTGGAGCTGCGTTGCGAAGCACACAGTTATGACATTCTATAGTCTGCCCAAACAAAGAATATCCTATGGCAAGATTGAGAAATGACTCAAGCTCAGTCAATATTTGTTTAAAAATTATTGACTTGTCTTAATCGTAGGAAACATTCTGATCTACAATTTGAGACCGAATCAATATTTTTAAATAACCGAGCTGGGGTCATTTTCCCATCTTGCCAGGGGGCCTTCTTTGCTTGGCCAGACTATAGTTATACACAAGAGCTACCATAGAAGAGTTCACAAAATTAGCAATTCCCACCAATGAAAATATCTATGAAAAGTTGATCCCATCTTCAGAAAAATTTACAAGTTACCGTACTTTCCATGCACTAAAAGCCCAAAGACTATACAGGTTCAAAAACAGGCAAGGGGATTAGAAAGTGAACCCCAGGAGAGACTCCAGCGATTGATGACAATACAGTAGACTATCATTTCAGTAGTAGGAATCTTCATGATTAATTGGAGGATAATATTGTGCTAAAGATAAACGTGGAATTAAGAATAACAAAATACAGTTATATTATGTGATTCTAGGCCGCCCACAGGGGGATTGATGGCAAGTTGCGCCATCGGCACGAAATTTGGGGGGATTTTGAAAATTTTGGGGGGGAATCAACAAATTAATTTGATTACAGTAATATGGAGTTATTATTTTGAATGGTTCACTTTCACATGTAGGCCTAAACGTTTTCTATATATTTTCATAATCCAACTGAATAGAATAATGTCTCTGACAGTTGCAGATGTAGAACTAATACATATATAGTTAATTTACTTATTAGTAGCCTATAGTTGTTATGGATCAACAATGTCCAACGATTCATGTTTACAAATCACCGCGGCTGCCAGGCTTCCGTTTGCCTGAGTTGATGTCATTTCTCAGAATGCACACAAAACTTTCAATAGAATTCAGACCTGAACAAACAAAATCAATTTTAATCGGTTTCTGTAATTATTCCTTCTTTGTAGTTGACGACTTGACAATATTCAATTTTATACAATGCTCATATGCACATTCAGTTGTTGTTCTGCTATGGGATTGAGCGGTGGTATTTTTGTTGTTCGTAATACAGTACGTGGTTTATGCATGTATAGTGTTTTATATTTTACTTTGAATTGAATGTAGACTTACTAAGTTATGATTCCAAAAAATTTGAAAATAAAAATAATGTGCGGAGTTCATGTTCAGTACATAGGGGTTACATTCCGGTGGAATATAAAATAGGTAATTAAAGTGAAAGTCCATGAAAACGTTATGGAAAAACAAGCCGAAGGATAAAAAAGCTTTGTCGGGTGATGAACTATAAAAGGTAATATGAAAGGAAAAGTAGGCTATAATTAAAAAAATATTCATTAATAAGTAGGCTAGCCGGGAAGACTATTTTCAGCTTTGCATAAGTTCTATAGAATACAGTTAATAAGTGGCTGCTGCCTGATGTACAAGCTTCAGGGAAGCACGGCTGCAATAAAATAGTGATAAATCTGGAAATGGAAATAAATATCTAGACCTTGACAATTTTTCCAACTTATTGTAAATCAGGATATTTGAGCATTCTGATTTGAAATTGAATGTTATATTGAAGAGCATTTAAATATTGTTGTTTTTAATTATAGTGTTAATTTTTAATTATTGCGTAACCGAGCTCATGATTTTTAGAATGTCATGGAGTGGGAAAACGTTAACTTATTTCATGTTCTACTGACTTCATTTTTTATTTTACTGTGATTTTTTTCTTTCTTAGTAATATTTTTGGTTCTTGACGAAGGACTGGAGCGCTTACAAGTTCTATAAACAAACTATCAATTATACATAACAGGAGCAAAAAAACACATTTGATTGTGATATTGGATACTGAGATCAATAGCCTCTTTTGAGTGAAGATTGTTCATACTCAATACATTCAAGACAAAAATCAGAAAAAGTGAGATAATTTTTCTCGATTTCCTTTGAAAAGATTCCTTATCTCGATTTCCTTATAATCTCATAATAAGGTGGTCTCATAGATTGAACTGTAGTTTAATTCAATACGATAATCAAGACCATCGTAGAAAAAAAATCATAGAGACCATAAATCGTAGAAATCAAGACCATATGTGAGTATCATTAATATTATACTGCAGCCTGATTTATTTCAGAAATAGGTACTGAAATAAGTCCTGTTTATTGACTGAACACTTCTTATTCAAAACTAAATTATTCACAAGTTTCAGCCACAGAAAAGTGAGTTGAAGCATCAGGTAAACATGTTAATCCTGTTTGAAATTGAAAAATATTAATTATTTTCATATTTTTACAAATATCCCAATAACCACTGCAGATTCTAACCAGTTCCATTGCATTTCTGAGCCAAATTTACAGTAGAAAAAGTATTTTGTATGACCTAAATCACTCAAAACAGAGCGATCAAATTGTAGACGATTATTCACACTCAACAAGATTAGTCTCATTTTTAATCAAATTAAAACTGGAATTCTGACTCATGGATTTGAGCTAGACCCCTGTACTTGGTCTCATATGAAAATAAATCAAATAAAAAACTTTTTGCGCTAAAAAAATTATTTTGTACCCTGGAAAAAATCAAGAGAAATCTGTTTGAAATTTTTAAAAAAATTGAAAAATCACTCTTTTTCAACTTTGTCCGCTAAAAAATACTGCTCAGTAATCGACTTCGGCATGTGTTATATCTTAAATCAATGTGAAATTTTATATTCTTTTCAACGATATATTGACGATTAAATGACGGTATGTAGGCCTACTTGAAGATTATCGAAAAATCTATATATCTTGAAAACGAAGGTCGATAAGAGAAAACTTTACTGGGCATTTTTTGTTGCAAACTGCATGTAGATATGCCGGCTGTTACACTTCTCGTGAGACACTCTGTATTATGAAGTGCGAAATTACTGTCTTGGAATACTAGACATGGTATTCTCTATTTCGAGTGTTAGGCTTCAAGTCGAAAGTTACGTCAAATAGAGTAACTTACCTATAGTTGCTGAAATAAACTTTTATTGAAATATTTCAATTATTTCAGTGAATGAAGTCAACGATTTTACTGGTAAATTGGTCCTCACGTTTTGTTGTTAGTAGTGGTGGGGGGGGTTGGTTGGGGTTTTTGAGGAATTATAGTACAGGAATATTAATGAATTTTGGGGGGATTTTGCGCCATCAGCCTTGGGGGATGGGCACCCTGTGTGATTCAATGGATCGCGGAGATGATTTATACTTATTGACTAGGCTATCCTGTGGGCGATGGAGTAAATGAGTCCCAGCCCAAAAAGGTGAGTTTTAACCAAAACGTTCTTTTTTATAGCAATAGCAAAAGTTTTTGTAGAAATTTAAAACGTTTCTCCGATCACGTAGAAGTCAACACGGACTGTCCTTCCTTCTCTCCAGGGTTTCACTCTTGAAGGTTCTGACTCTGCCGTCTTCTAATTGCAGCAAAAATTATCTGAATTTTTTCATCTCATGGAGAAATAATGGTCTGATAGAATATTTATAAAAAATCTCACAGTCGATGAGTATCGAAGAGCTTGATACAAGTTTGTCAGTGAAATTTTGCTCAGAAACAATATCATTAATGTTTTATTCAAAACCTGGGTTTATTAAAATTTTCACTGATTGGTTCCCTTGATTTTACCAAGAAAATTAAAGTTAATATTATGGTCAGAACAAATCAGTATGTCAGTGCTCGGTATAAGATACTGTAATAATATAATGAATTTTGAAGATATAGTTTGTAACCATAATTATTAATGAAAGGATGCTCACTAGTTACTGATCGGGCTTTAACCGTTGCTCTGTTGCAAAAGATTGCAACACAAGAAGATTATGATAGCTAATAGTATACATTTTCGTTTGTAACTCACTTAATTAATTTGTAAATAATTATTATTAGAGGAGCATTGGAAAAATATACTGATAAATTTTATTGTTACTGATGAAAAACTTGAATACTTTTATATTAGCCAAAACTAATATTGATTAGTTTTAATTTTTTTTTTAATTAAGTTGGGTGCTAATTATGGTGGTAAATTACAAAATGATTAATTCAATAAATAATAGTCAGGCAAGTAATAAATCTCATGATAGTTTGTGACAACTGACGAGTGTTCAATAAAATATAATTATTTTTTTGGAAGAGATTTCATCTGGAAGGAGGTTGGAATTGGAAGTTGAGAACTCAGTAATATAAATTAAGTGACTTTATTTCAGAATTGATTTTGTCGGACTGATTAAAACTTGAAATTATTCAAATAGCTTCTAAATGGAGCTGGGAGATGTTTCAGCTTACAAAATTTAATTACAGCTATTATATCATAACCTATACTAACATTTACTTGGTTGAACTTCAACTGCCCTGTTCACAATTTCATGTAAATGAAGCCTTCAACTAATAAACCATAATTGGAGAAAATACTCGTAATCCATTAACTGCCTCAACAATGAATTGGTGATGTAGGAACAGTGATTTATACATTTATAACTTAGTTCCAATTAGGGAATGAAAAAAGTAGAAAATAGTTGACACATAATGTTCATCACTCACCCATCATATCCCGCTTACTAAAATCTACCGATACCTCACCAAACAGCACATATAGCTGGCGCCAAAAATTGTAGCGGTTGGCAAATGACTGTTAATAATGCTCAGCTCTGTCAGAAAGGTTGAGAGCTGGGACAAGTAAAGCTGGGATCGCTCTCATTTCGATGTATTTTTACAAATAGATCGCCAACTGTCCTGACAGCTGAGAATTAACAAGCCATTCCCCAACTCCTTATTATTTGTACCAGATATAATAGCACGAACAATTTTCTTTCATTGGATTTTTCAAGGTGGAGGTGAATTGGATCTATCACGAATTGATACGAATCACGAATTGCACATACGTTAACAGTCAATTTGGGAAAATTTCATTGATTGATACCTGTGATTCTTGGTCAGACATGTCACGTGTCATCCGGTCTCGAACAAAAATTGTCTTTAACAAAAAAATTTAATGGGAAGGCTAAAAGAACATTCGATCTAGCTTTCGTAAAACTAGGAGAGTTGAACTACTGGGAACCAAGTAAACTTACTGAACAACTGGGAACTACGTTAACTTACTTAACGTTAACTTAAATTCTGCCTAATACTTAGCCTACATCCTGAAAATGATCGAAGTATCAGTTGAAAGTTATCGGGTAACAAACTAATACGAATGGACCAAGGCCCTGTGAATTCAAACAAAAAGGCTGGTCATATCTAATTAGTTTACAAATTTGACTCTCGATTTTTTCAAAAGTTTAGTAGCCTAAGTTATTTATGTTTAAGATTTAGATGCAATTTTTGTTTCTTGTGTTTATTTCACTTGTAGACTTTATTGTAAGACAGTACTTCTTTTCACTTGCTTACTTGTCGACATGCTCAAATGTTATGATCATGTCATGAAGAAGAACATTATTTTAGAGTCTCCTCTACTTATATATATGCAAAGAGATAAAGCATGAAAAATTCTGAATAGTTACTATTCTTAAAAATAGGCTATGCTAAGTTAAGTTAATATAGATATCAATCTACTTACCATCAGCTGAATGGAATTCTTAGGTAAAAATATGTCAAAAATGAGAGGCTTAAGATGGGGCTTAGTCTTGGGGTTTTTACTATAAGCTTACTATGATTTACAAATAATATTATATTATGTATAATATAGCTGATGTAAAACTATGTATAACGTGATATGATGTTCTTGCCCTAAGGGTAGCCTACATCTCTAATTAAGGTCAGGTTCATAAAAGTCAAGAATGTAAAGGTTTGAATTTTGGTAATTGTACCGATATCCAAAGTTGTATCATGATTATGACCAGATTCTGAGATACTGATAACGGGACGGCCACAAAACCGGATCTGGGGGGGTTGTTTTTCTCATTTATATACGGTGTTTCTGGAACAGGACGACAATTTTTGTGAGGTGATAGCTTCGATTAGGTAGGCACAAAATTATTATAACTCAATGAAAATTTGAAGAAAAATTTAAAATCCACCACTATCAACTTATCTACAGAACATAAATTTCACTTGAAAAGGCTCAATCCAATTTTTATATACTGTAATACTGTTAAAGTTTGATAGAAAAACCAACATGAAACTAACAGTAATAAAGCATTTTAGGGCCCATGTTTACTGGAACTTATTTCGTTCCTTTAATGTACATCACTGAGTTTGTAACGCCAGTAAACGACACTTACACCTTGTCGGTTTGTTGCAGGAACAGGTTTGCATGAAAATGTAAAAAGTAATAAATGGCAAATAATGAATACAATAATTATTATCAATATGGTTTTAGAAATTGATAATCTTTCTAGGCTAAAGTGTGAACATGCCCCAAAGAAATGCTAGGTGCATAACCTCAAAAAATATATATATAATGTTATGAATTCATAATTTTCGAGAAATAAAAATAACTTGTTCCTATTGGTAGATTTAATTTGCAGATTATACATGGATGAAAAATATGATATAATTAATGTACATAAATTAATATCATTGGATTTGCCCTTGAACTACCCGATCGATTCTGCCTGCAATGAAAATTGTTTTAGGTTAGAAATATTGGAAGAACATACCGATTTCAATGGCGAGCGTTGAGTCGTTGTCGAAGAAATATCACTTCATTCTTTGTTGATGTGAATTATTCTAGAATCCACAGAATTCTCAAAATTTGGACTGTTTTGAAAATAGATACAAAATTTGAATAATTCAAATTAACCAAACGTAAATCAACAACAGGATAATGGAAACATACACCACACATTCACAGAGGAGGAGAGGAGTAGAGTTGCACAGTGCACACTGTTCTGCTCGGTGCTCGAGTGTTCTCGGTTAATCCCGGCTCCACACGCTGGCCGAGCGCAGGCGATATCAGGCGAGCGGGAGCGTGGATGGTCCGCTCGCCTGCGATCGTCTCCGCTCCGCTCGACTGGCCAGCGCTCGCTATTTTGTCGGTCTCTGACCAAAGATCAAAGGATGCCAAGCGAGTCGATCCGAAATCTACCATCCACACGCTCGCTCTCGATCGTCCCTGGTCACGTGACCTACAACGTCACTATTGTTGATGTTTTTATTTCAACAGCGTCTCATTTTCTTTTAGGGCACGGCACTATGGGCAGCTTTTCGCTGCAAATTTTGTCAACACCTGTGAAGATGTTCCCGACTCGTTCAAATTTTAATAAAAATCATACAATAATATAGTTCTAAATTTGAGTAATTTTGTACCATGAGAATAAATTTTCATCCCTTCTCAATTTTGAAATAATGATGATGGAAATTTTTTTGTCCAGATTCCAATTAAAATTACGTAATAATTTAGTACTCAATTTCGTATCAATTGAACCACCAAACAAAACATTTTTACCCTTCCCGTTTTAGGGTAGAAGTCATTGAAAAGGGTGACTGGACCCCATCCTGAGCCAAATACCAAAAAAAAGCTAGAGTTTTAAATTTATTCAATGTTTTGTACAATATTATTTCAATGATAGCAAATCAGCTGATATTGCCTAACGTACTCGCCTACTCGCCTCACCATTACTCAGCTGTCTGAGATGAAACTGAAATCTCAACTAGCTGCTGCTAAGAAAAATGAATCGTGACCTATTGGTTTGCAGCAAATATTTGCAGCACTTTTATGCTTGTCAGGCCGCACCAGCTGATTTTCTATCATAAAAATAATAATAAATTTAGCTTTGTTTTGGTATTTGGCTCAGGATGGGGTCCAGTCACCCCTTTTCAATGACTTCTACCCTAAAATGGGAAGGGGTAAAATTTTTTTTGTTTGGTGGTTCAATTGATACGAAATTGAGTACTAAATTATGACGTAATTTTAATTGGAATCTGGACAAAAAAAAATTCTATCATCATTATTTCAAAATTGAGAAGGGATGAAAAATTTCTTTGTTGTACAAAATTACTCAAATTTAGAATTATTATGACATGATTTTATTAACAATAAATTGACAAAAAAGAAAAAGCTGCCCATGTGGCCGTAGCCTAAGGGCACGGCCACATGGGCAGCTTTTTGCTGCAAATTTTGTCAACACCTGTGAAGATGTTCCCGACTCGTTCAAATTTTAATAAAAATCATGCAATAATATAGTTCTAAATTTGAGTAATTTTGTACCATCAAATAAATTTTTCATCCCTTCTCAATTTTGAAATAATGATGAAAGAATTTTTTTGTCCAGATTCCAATTAAAATTACGCAATAATTTAGTACTCAATTTCGTATCAAATGAACCACCAAACAAAACATTTTTACCCCTTCATTTTAGGGTAGAAGTCATTGAAAAGGGGTGACTGGACCCCATCCTGAGCCAAATACCAAAACAAAGCTAGAGTTTTATATTCATTCAATGTTTTGTACAATATTATTTCAATGATAGCAAATCAGCTGATATTGCTTAACGTAGCCTACTCGCCTCTCACCATTACTCAGCTGTCTGAAATGAAACTGAAATCTCAACTAGGCTGCTGAGAAAATGAATCGTCATATTCGTTTGCAGCAAATATTTGCAGCACTTTTATGCTTGTCAGGCCACACCAGCTGATTTTCTATCATAAAAATAATAATAAATTCTAGCTTTGTTTTGGTATTTGGCTCAGGATGGGGTCCAGTCACTTTTTCAATGACTTCTACCCTAAAATGGGAAGGGGTAAAATTTTTTGTTTGGTGGTTCAATTGATACGAAATTGAGAACTAAATTATGACGTAATTTAATTGGAATCTGGACAAAAAATTTTCTTTCATCATTATTTCAAAATTGAGAAGGGATGAAAATTTATTTTGATTGTACAAAATTACTCAAATTTAGAATTATATTATGACATGATTTTTATAAAAATTTGAACGAGTTGGAAATCTTCACAGGTGCTGACAAATTTGCAGCAAAAAGCTGCCCATGTGGCGTAGCCTTAGGGCAGGCCACATGGGCAGCTTTTCGCTGCAAATTTTGTCAACACCTGTGATGTTCCGTTCAAATTTTAATAAAAATCATGCAATAATATAGTTCTAAATTTGAGTAATTTTGTACCATCAAAATAAATTTTTCATCCCTTCTCAATTTTGAAATAATGATGAAAGAAATTTTTTTTTGTCCAGATTCCAATTAAAATTATGCAATAATTTAGTACTCAATATTGTATCAATTGAACCACCAAACAAAACATTTTTACCCTTCCCGTTTTAGGGTAGAAGTCATTGAAAAGGGTGACTGGACCCCATCCTGAGCCAAACACCAAAACAAAGCAGGGCCCTGGCTTATAAACATTTTACAATCCACATTACTCATAATTCGTGGATTTTATGGGCGTTTCTGTCTCATAAACGTTTCCAATAAAAAGCAAATTCTACAGTTTCAGCTGATTAAAAAAATTACATGAAACAAATTTACCTCAAGTAAATAGAATATCGGAATAGTCCAATGCTGTTCCTTTAAAACCAAAACTTTGCTCCTAATTTAATGATTTTGATATATAAATTGATTTGTTATTATGAATATATTTAATAATAAATATCAATCATTATTTTTATAGTGAGATTTGAACAGGAATCATTTTTTGTCACTAAAATATTATCATAACCTACAAAGAAAATTGTAAACAAACCAAGTCAGAAGACTCTAGCCTTGTAATCTAAAATGGCCGCAATGATTTGAGTTTGAACAGCGATATTGTGAATTTTTTGTCTGAACCAATTTACATAGACATATAACCTACATCTTAAACCTTCATCATTCATCATCACTCATTCATCCTTTGCTTAAAATACTTGGAAACCAAGTCACAATTGTAAAGAAAGAATAAAGAATACATGGGATTTCCTATTTTACTCGAACCATCGTGGACATTTTGGATTCAAATGTTAGGGTCTCCTAGTGAGTTTTGGCTGATTGTTGATTGAACAGCTGATTCTTCCCAAAATTTGGAACATTGTAAATCGAGAGTTTTATTGGTGAATCTACAATCCCAATCACTTGTTTTTCATCAGAAAAACAAGCTGTAAATCTTTATAAGCCAGGGCCCTAGAGTTTTAAATTTATTCAATGTTTTGTACAATATTATTTCAATGATAGCAAATCAGCTGATATTGCTTAATGTACTCGCCTACTTGCCTCTCACCATTACTCAGCTGTCTGAAATGAAACTGAAATCTCAACTAGCTGCTGCTGAGAAAAATGAATTGTGACCTATTTGTTTGCAGCAAATATTTGCAGCACTTTTATGCTTGTCAGGCCGCACCAGCTGATTTTCTATCATGAAAATAATAATAAATTCCAGCTTTGTTTTGGTATTTGGCTCAGGATGGGGTCCAGTCACCCCTTTTCAATGACTTCTACCCTAAAATGGGAAGGGGTAAAAATTTTTTGTTTGGTGGTTCAATTGATACAAAATTGAGTACTAAATTATGGCATAATTGACCAAACGTAAGTGAGGTCTAAGATTCAAGTTGACGATTTTGCATTTGTTTGTATGTATGTTTGTATGTATGTATGTATGTTCCGCATTTATGAATGAACGCGGCAATATATTCTAATGAAATTTGACAGGGATGTTCCTCTTGAAACCGCGCGTCAATGTATATGTAAGGTTTTTTGACAATTTTCATATTAAGGACGAAAAAAGGAAAAAAGGATTGAACTATTCCCTGATATAGGTATACTCCATAAATGATTTGATAGTATATTTATGTTGATATTACTAAAACATATGATATCATGACATTCATAATTTTCAAAAATTTCTACTTCAGATGATATACTTTTATTGGAGTCAGCTGAGATATTTCAGTTGAATATTAAGGTAAGATTTTCTTTATGCAAAACGGTCAGATGGTCGACCACAGGCTAGCAACAATAGCTGTGATTGGCTACAGCTGTTCGACTGCAGCCAACCGTTGGACCATTTCGCACGAAGGAAAACATTATTAGAATAATAATTATTATGGAGACTGATGCCCAGTTTTCCAAGCACCCTCAAATTTTAACAAATTGTGACAAACTGATGCCGACATAGAGCGTGACTGTGGCCACTGCATTGTTGACCAGACTTCCTCACACCGACTTTCGGAATCGACGCACAATCAGAACGTACCATGAATACAAACAGTGCTTTTATGATGCAGGGAACATGGGTGACTTTGTGAGGTCTACCGTTCACAGAACTACTAGTTTTAATTGGAATCTGGACAAAAAAATTTTCTTTATCATTATTTCAAAATTGAGAAGGGATGAAAAATTTATTTTGATGGTACAAAATTACTCAAATTTAGAACTATATTATTGCATGATTTTTATTAAAATTTGAACGTGTCAGGAACATCTTCACAGGTGTTGACAAAATTTGCAGCGAAAAGCTGCCCATGTGGCCATAGCCTTATAGTGTTTAGTTTGTTTGACGATTTATGATCCACTGAATAGAATTTATCAATGCAATAGCAATGAATTTCTAATTCATCTCGTGAGAATATCTTATTAATTTGTTATTATTATCTATAATCTTTACTCTAAAATTCTACCATTTGGTAAAATGTTATAAATTATCCAGTTGATAACTCTTTTCAAATTCAAAATTATATTATTGATACTACTCATTAATAATACCAATAAATTTGTATTTTATACAACATAAATAACAGAAACACTGCAATACAAAAACAAAATAATTTTATTATACAATATTTATATTTATTTTGTTTCTGTCATTTATGATTGAGATTAAAGTTCAAATTTATTGGTATTATTAATAAGCAATATTAAAAATATAATTATAAATTTGAAAAAAGTAATTAACTGAATAATTTATGACATTTTACCAAATAGTAAAATTATAGAGTAAAGATTATAGATAAAAAATAAATAAATAAGATATTCTCACAAGACGAATTAGAAATTTATTGCTATTGCATTGATAAATTCTATTCAGTTTATCATAAATCATCAAACAAACTAAATACTATAGAAGAAAATGTGTTGAGGGTTGATTTCAGCAATCACTTCTATTATAATCATCCAATTTAAACCTAAAGTTCAGAGCTCAGTCCTTAATCTTAAGTGTTGGTTTCTCTAAAAATTGAGCTAATTCTAGTTTAAACCATCACTTAGTCAAATTGAAAGTAGAAACACATCTTAATAAATGTGGCCATACACTTATGGCTGATGGTTAAAAATGAAATTTCAGATGAACTTATAATTAAGTTCTTATAATATAAGAACTGAAAATTTTGAAACAATCAATTAATATTTAGGGTTGGGTTTTTTGAAAAAGTCCATCTAAAATTTCAGTTTTTACCGTCAGCTGTAAGTGTATGGCCAAATTTATTATGATGTGTTTCAACTTTCAATTGGACTAGGTGATTGTTTAAACTAGAACTAGTTCAATGTTTTTGGAGGAGAAACCAACACTTAAGATTAAGGACTGAACTTGAGGTTCAAACTTGAAGATTATAATAGAAGTAATTGCTGAAATCAACCCTCAACACAAATTTTAGTAAGAAAAAGCAGCGTTTGCTTGAGCAACAGTAAGGTACAATTTCAAAAATCAAGAAGAATTGGCGGGAACCGGCGCTCGCCTCAGCGCTCCCTTGCGCTGTCAAAATGGCGCTGAAACTCGTGTGGCACTCGCGTCGTGTGTGGATGGTAAACGAGCGCCCGAACCGCTCGACTGGCCGCTCGAATTGGCCACTCACCCGAGCGTGTGGAGCCACCATAACAGTTTGTTGTGACACAGCTTGTTGTGCTAATCAGATCTGATTCCTACAAGAAAATTTCAGAAAAAAAATATTATATGGAATTATAATATATCTTTTTTCCATTTATTTTAATTTCTGTACGCCTCTTTGCCTCCGGAGCTTAGGAAACCCTGAATTGCAAGAATGCATAGGAATGGGGTGCAAGTTAATTTTCCCAGCCAAAACATTGTTCGTCCAACCAATAGTCCCTCAAAATTTGTGAAACATGCTCTAATATTATCGGGGACCAAGCTCCGCTCTGAAGCTGCGGCCTTATTACTAATGTAATACATTTCTGATACGCAGTAGTGATACGGAGTCCAACATTGATACAGGAAGGTATACCGGTTGATATGAGGCATTTGTAATGCTCATGGATCACCACCATATATTGGAAATGAGCTGATTCTATTCCTCAATGTCTTAACATTCTCAGAACATTCAAATTTAGTTTAGATATTTTTCAAATTGAATAGAAAAAACACAATTTTCGGTAATGGTAGTTATTATTCCCAATTTTTGTATTGTCAAATGAGGTAAGCTTGCTTAGCAAATATTTTGTAATTGTATCAATAAGCTTATTCCTTCTTATTGTGCAATAAGGTCAATAACCTTATTCCTGTACAATATGTGCGAGCATAGACTAACTATACAATAGACTATCTATAGACTAATATATAGACTAACTATAGAATATTATATCTACGGTGCAAGCAAAAACTAATAAAATACCTACTCAAATTCTCGTTTTTCTCAAAAATAACCTCTCTTTTTTGAAAAATTCGATTTTTTGTAATTTGATTTCTGATTATGATAGAGGAGTGAGCTTGGTATCATTCTCTTTGAAAGTTCTGAAAAATATATAAATGATTGATTTTTTCGTACTACAGTACGCTTTGTTTTGACAAAATCATGATAGATTAGAAAAGGAACCAGAATTTTAGCTACCTACACCATCTTGATATTTACAAAAATGCTTAACTTTTACAGTTTGGCATCACTTGAATTTTTGGAATCTACACATCAAAATCTATCATAATCAATTATTAAACCAACAAAACAACGGTACAGTACCTCAAAAAAAGTTTAAGTTACGTAGTACCCCTATTGACAACCAGACTATTAATTAAAAATGTATCCTTTAAATACTTATAGCTAGCGAGTTATCCTGGAATTGAGACCTGGTGCAATTTTCCATTACAGTTATATTAGGCCTACATTTCAAATTTTGAGGAAATTGTTAGAGCCATCCAGTACCCGGGTTGTTCCAGACCTGAAAAACTGGGGGGCAAGGAGTCAAATTCACAAGTGATTTTCTAGGAGGAGGGGAGGGGGGGTGGAGTTTATAAAAGGGTATGTGGGTGCTCTTACCCCTACCTCAGATCAAGGTCTATAGAAGAAGGTTGGGACACAGGTGTCATATTGAGTCTTAAAACGGGCAGTAGATTCAAAACTTTTTCAAAGCTCAAATATCTGCTTATGAAATTTGCTTATTCTGCGCAAAAAATAGCCCATTTTTCAACAGAAAACAGAATAAATAATACACCATAAGCTCATAACCTCATATATTTATTTCATTTATGTACAATAATATAAAAGATGGGGAAAGGAAAAAAAGGCTAATGCCCAAAACTTATTCTATTCCTAATTCAGTCACAGAATAAATTGTCCAAATTTTCAGGTTATGTATAAAATTTTGTTTTAACCAAGATTTCCACTCAAAGAAAATATAATTCAAAGTAACTGATCAATTTAGAATTTAGAAAGGTTCATATTAAGTCAAAATAACACAAAACAATTTGAGAATTTCTTTGGAATATTGAAAATATTTGAAAATTTTGAACCAAAAATTACCCTTTCTATCAAAGTCACTACAGCTGTGATATTACTGAGCAACTTTCTTGGTTTTAAGACTCAATAAGACTAGCTTTGAAGTTTTGAATCTTCAAACCGCGGTACCCCCATTGGCTCTTGAATTTTTTTTTAAATAAACCAGAAAAAATTCGCTCATCATTGTCAATATAACTTATTATAAAATATATTTAAACTTATTTTAAACAATAAACTAATTAAAAATATCGCTTATCATAACCAGTTGCTTGTGTGAGCGTGACTTTTCTAAACTGAGCAGCTTATAGCTGCATATTGAAAGTCCGAGGCATGTGCCACAAATGCCTTGCAGTACAGTCTGGTGACGCAAAAAAAGTATAAACTCATGGCTGAGGCATATTTGTGAACATAATCTGTAATAATCAAGAATAATTATAATTATAGTATAGTATATAATAATAATTATAATTAAAATAATTATAATAAAAAATCTGCATTTTTTGTAACCAAAAATGCGAGCACGCAAACAAATTGACTAGCGCCATCCAGTGGGAGACAAAGCAACTAAGCTCTGACAATTGATATTTTGGACTTTGGAGGTTAGTTTGTGCTCAATTAGTAGATAAAAATTCAAGGCAATGCTTATTATTGCCTATTAGAACCTTCTGCACTCAAATAGAATTCTCAATCACAAAAGTGCATAGGAATGTGGTACAATTTTGAGGTTAGTTTGTAGAATTATTTGTTGTACGTTGCAAGGCAACAGGCACTGCTCGCTGCGAATTGTGTGCAGCGTTTGCCTCACTGCTAGCAAACCCGGTATCGACAGTCCGAGGCATGTGTGGCACATGACTCAGACTGTCGATACGCGGTAGATAGTAGACTAGAGTCATGTATCAACAGTCCAAGGCATATGCTACAATTGCCTTGCTGTACAGTCTGTTGACACAAAAAAAGAGTACTACTACTAGTTACTATCTACCGCGTATTGACAGTCCAAGGCATGTGCTACACATGCCTTGGACTGTCGATACCGGGTTTGCTAGCAGCAAGGCAAACGCTGCACACAATTTGCAGCGAGCAGTGCCTGTTGCCTCGCAACGCACAACAAACAATTCTACAAACTAACCTCAAAATTGTACCACATTCCTATGCATTTTTGTGATTGAGAATTCTATTTGAGTGCAGAAGGTTCTGATAGGCAATAATAAGCATTGCCTTGATTTTTTATCTACTAATTGAGCACAAACTAACCTCCAAAGTCCAAATTATCAATTGTCAGAGCTTAGTTGCTTTGTCTCCTGCTTGATGGCGCTAGTCAATTTGTTTGCATGCTTGCATTTTTGGTTACAAAAAATGTAGATTTTTTATTATAATTATATACTATATACTATTATTATAATTATTTTTTATTATTGCAGATTATATTCACACATATTCCTCAGCCATGAGTTTATACTTTTTTTGCGTCACCAGACTGTATTGCAAGGCATTTGTGGCACATGCCTTGAGCCGCGTATCGACAGTCCAAGGCATGTGCTATGAATGCCTTGCTGTACAGTCTGTTGACACAAAAAAAGAGTACTACTACTAGTCTGCTAACTACCGCGTATTGACAGTCCGAGGCATGTGCCACACATGCCTCGGACTGTCAATACCGGGTTTGCTAGCAGTGAGGCAAACGCTGCATACATTTTGCAGCGAGCAGTGTCTGTTGCCTCGCAACGCACAACAAACAATTCTACAAACTAACCTCAAAATTGTACCCCATTCCTATGCATTTTTGTGATTAAGAATTCTATTTGGGTGCAGAAGGTTCTAATAGGCAATAATAAGCATTGCCTTGAATTTTGATCTACTAATTGAGCACAAACTAACCTCCATTTATCAATTATAAATTCAAAATCAGTCCAAATTATCAATTGTCAGAGCTTAGTTGCTTTGTCTCCCGCTTGATGGCGCTAGTCAATTTGTTTGCATGCTCGCATTTTTTGTTACAAAAAATGCAGATTTTTTATTATAATTATTTTTATTATAATTATATACTATATACTATACTATAATTATAATTATTTTCGATTATTGCAGATTATATTCACACATATGCCTCAGCCATGAGTTTATACTTTTTTTGCGTCACCAGACTGTACTGCGAGGCATTCGTGGCACATGCCTCGGACTGTCGATACGCGGCTTTGGACTGTCGATACGCAGCTTGATAGTAGTACTCTTTTTTTGTGTCAACAGACTGTACAGCGAGGCATTTGTAGCACATGCCTTGGACTGTCGATACGCGGCTTAAGCCGCGTATTGACTGTCCGAGGCAAGTGCCACAAATGCCTTGCGGTACAGTCTGTTAATGCAAAAAAGTATGAACTCATGGCTGAGGCATATGTGTGATCTGCAATTTTTGTAAGGCCGTTATTACACAATAATAGTTCTATGAACATATCTGATCATATGGAAAGAGATGAAAATACCAAGTCATATTCATAGAATGGTTTGATCATAGAACTATTATTGTGTAATACCGACCTAACCAAAAATGCGAGAACGCAAACAAATTGACTAGCGCCATCAAGTGAGAGACAAAGCAACTAAGCTCTGACAATTGATAATTTGGACTTTGGAGGTTAGTTTGTGCTCAATTAGTAGATAAAAATTCAAGGCAATGTTTATTATTGCCTATTAGAACCTTCTGCACCCAAATAGAATTCTTAATCACAAAAATGCATAGGAATGTGGTACAATTTTGAGGTTAGTTTGTAGAATTTGTTTGTTGTACGTTGCGAGGCAACAGGCACTGCTCGCTGCGAATTGTGTGCAGCGTTTGCCTCGCTGCTAGCAAACCCGGTATCGACAGTCCGAGGCATGTGTGGCACATCGCACATGCCTCGGACTGTCGATATGCGGTAGATAGTAGACTAGTAGGTAGTAGTAGTACTCTTTTTTTGTGTCAACAGACTGTACAGCGAGGCATTCGTAGCACATGCCTCGGACTGTCGATACGCGGCTATAAGCTGCGCAAGAGCTGAGCAAGTGAGCAGCACCCTTGTCGTGTGCTCACCGTGTGGCTTCCTGATGGATGATCCTGGACTCAAATTATATTTTTTCTTTTGTACTTTATTCTTAATCCCCTCTCTCTTTCTTTCTCTCTCTCTCTCTTCTTCATCTTCTTTTTTCTCTATATTCATTCTTTCAATTTTTTGTTCTCCATCCTTTTCTTATTATATTAGCTTTTTTCTTATTGTTTCCTCCTCTGTGAAAAAAAAATTAAATCTAAATTGATTCAGACTCTTCTTTGCACACAGGCATCTAAGCCCATGTGAAGAACATTTTTCTTTAATGTATCTTTATAAATTTTTTTTTAGTGCAAAAGAGGAAATAAATTTATTTGATTTGATTTAAAAACTAAGTTAAGATCAACGATAGGCCAAGACCGACTGAAAAACCTTCTACTGCCATTCATTGAGCAACATAATTATTAAATCCGCAACATCAGAAGATATAATAGATGAGTTCAAGATGATGGTGTCTCACAAACCAGATTCATTTAATAAATTATTTCTCTAAAATTGACTGTGGATTTTGAGTGTGTTTTATGATAGATGATAAGATTAAACCTATTCGTTACTTAAACCTAAAGTATGTTCCCCCCCCCCATATTTACCTGGGGGTACCAGTAGAGTAGCCAGAAGGGTGTTTGGAGGGTCCGAAAATTTTTGGCATACCTTCATGTTTATGCAGTTTACACAGAGTGTTCCAAAAGAGTTGAACACTAAACTTCTCAGACTGATTACCTACATCAGAATAATTGAATTATGCTGCACCTCATGAAATGAATGAAATTTCTCCAAATTTGAAACATCATGAATCAATTATCACTATAAGATTATTAAAATTGTCAATAATATTAGAAAATCTGCAAGGAAATCTAATGGAATAATTAAGACCTTTGTAATTTAATTTATTATTGATAGACCATAATTAGTGAAGTATCCTAAAAACCTGATTGAACGTATATTGCTAATGACTTCAATGTAACTGACCAAGTGGCGGTGTCCAAAAAGTACAGATTGCTGAGGGCTGAACTGCATTTTCAATTACTGTATCTCAAACAATGGAGCTCCACGACGCTATTTTGTAATTGAAGCTAAATAGCTGGGGGTTGAACTACATAAAGTAAATAATCTGAATAATACACACAAAAAATATGCTCCCTCATCAGCAGAAACAAGTTATGCTCAAAATATTCTGATTGCTGAGGTTTGAACTGTATTAAGTTAATCGTCTGTACTATAATTTGTCTTTGAGAAAGAGTGCTTCAGAATGATATTTTTAACACAAACTAAACAGATAACTTCAAAATAATACTGTTGTGGCCGTTGAGAGATATGATTCAACCATTAAAGTGAAGTCCTTATTATTCAATATGAATAATATGGTTCTAAAACGGTATTTTGTACTGTGAAATTCCAAAATTTTTCCGGTGGACCCCCGGGCCCCTCTTGCTCTTGGGGGTGATCCCCCAACCAACTCCCCCCGAAATTGAATCCTGGCTACGCCACTGGGTAAGACCCCCTCAGATCCTACTGCCTGGTGCGGTACCCCCATTAATGAAGGTCTGCTCACGCCTATGAGTTTTAAGACTCAATATATATGGCACCCGTGACCCGACCTTCTTCGACCTTGCCTCAGATAGTAGGGTTTCCAGGCGTTTTTTTCCTTGGAAAAAATTATAAATATCATGACAAAGTAAATAATTAGTCTAACTCAATTTTATTATTTTTCGAGCTAGGTTAAAAATCTTGATGCCTTGAAAACCTGGCCTTATTTAATTTTAAAAAACATATAGTCTTGAGGTTCAAGAGTAGATAATTTGGCAATAATTTCTACTAACTACTATTGAATCAATCCCAATAGATTCATACTACGGCACACAGAGTGTTTCAGAAGGATGCACAATACTTCTCAGGCTGTTTCCTTATGTCAAGTAGAGAAAAAAGTACCATGGAACATAGGCATCCTCAAAAATGCATTGTTACCGGGATAACAATGGAGAAAAATTGAAATTTTTCAGAAAGTATTGATTTTTAGAGGTTTTATTCAAGTTATAAAATTATTTATTCCCATGTCAAATTACGTGATAAATTCAATCAAATCTTAAAATTGCAACTTCACAGTAATTTTTCACTTGTTCAATGTTTTGTCTATTTTGTCTCCTTTTGATCGCAATTTCTAAGATTTAGGTCAAATTTACACAATCACCGCTATTTAGATTTCTCTTCAGAATATCTTCTGATTCTCTTCAACCATATGTAATTTTCTCTTCAATCAATATTGAAAATAAAAAAATATGGTAGCATATTTGCTATATTATCTCAATAACCATTCAAGTTAAAAACTCCTCATAAAACAGTCATGGAATTCTTCAGATAATTTCACATGGGAATTAATCTGAATAAAGCCAGTAAGATATAGAAAAATGATATTTTTTGAGAAATTTAAATTTTTCGTCATTGTTAGGTAACAAAGCGTTTTTAATGGTATGTCCCACGAAACTTTTTCCTCTATTTGGTGTAAAGAAACAGCTTGAGAAGTATTGCACATTCCTTCTGGAACACAGAGTGTTGTGCTCTGTAGAGTACAACACAAGAGTGTTTTTTCAGTAGTATGAAAAATTTGGAATTAATTCAATGATTGGTAAAACTTATTGCCAAACCATCTACTTTTCAACCTCAAGACTATATTTTCAAATAAAAAAAGCCCAGGTTTCCAAGGCATTAATATTTTCAACTTCAAAAAATCATCAAATTAAGTTAGACTGATTACCGGTAGCCTATTTACTTTGTAATGATAATTCAGATATGATGCAATCATCAGTCTTCATTGTAGATTGAAGAACTCAATAACTTTAATTCCTTTTAATACCTTTTATCGGCAAGCTTCTTTGGCTGAAGTACCAAACTATAACATGAGTAACGATTTTCAATTAGGCTTAAAAAGTCCATATGCGAACTTCCAATAACAGTTAAATAATCTATTCTATAAACCATTAAATAATTTTTTATGATTTTATTCTACACTAAATTAATTATTTTAGAAATAATTATATTAGGCTATGTGCGTCTAACTAGAAAAACAATTGGAAAAATTCCTATGAAAACTGGGGGGGCAGCTGAACACCCAGCCCACCCCTGGAACCGCCACTGGAGCTGTCTCCTAGATCCGTGCCCTATAAACATCCATACCGGTATACGAGGTGTGTTCAAAAAATAACGAGAATATTGTGGAATTTCGCGGGTTTGGAGGGTTTGCCTGTATGAAATTAGTTTAGTTTCGTTGAACGTGTTTTTTGAGCTCGGCAATTTCCGTTGGCGATGCAAAAAAAATGGATCAAAAAATTTGTATTTAATTTTGCGTAAAAATGAAATTAAGTGTAGTGAAGTTTCTAAAATGTTCAAAAAAGAATATGGTAAGTCTGTTATGAGTAGGCAAGGATTTACGAATGGTATATGATGGCCGCGAAAACATATTGGAGATGATGAACGACCCAGTCGCCCAAGCAATCAACAACCAATGAAAAACTGAAAAAATTGAAAGCTTCGATTTTGGTAGCAAAGTGCATCATGAATTCTTGTCATAACGTTAAACAATCAATAAGGAGAGTACTACCTCTAATTTCAAGCCATTTGCGTGAAGCAATCGGAAAAACGCCTGGATTTGTGGCAAAACAATTCATGACTTTTGCACCACGATAATGCACCTGTTCACACGTCATTGTTTGTTCGTGAATTTTTGGTCAAAAACAAAACTTTAACGATGCCTCAGCCTCCATATTTGTCAGATATGGCTCAATATGACTTTTTTCAATTTCTATAAATCAGGAGAACATTGAAGGCCATCATTTTACAAGCATAGATGATGTTAGGAGCGTATCGCTGGGAGAGCTAAAAGCTATTACAAAGATCGAGTTTCAAGAGTGTTTCAAGGGATAGAAAAAGGGCTACCACAAGTATATTATATCCGAATGTAATCACTTTAAAGGGGACAAAATAGATATTGGTGAATAAATAGTTATTTTCTTCATAAAACAATAATTCTCGTTATTTTTTGAATACACCTCGTACATACAGAAGTTCTGAAATTGCTTGCTCAATAATAGGATAGGATTGCTGACTTATTACAATCAAGTTTGTGATAAAATGATTTTAAACAGAATCTTCATTTCAATCTCAAATCATCCATATAATTATCAATATTATGATTAATTTAACATAAATATATAATCAATGTTCACTAAATCACTTGACCATCTTCAGTACCGTACCGTATTCAATTTTCTTAAGATTTTTTGGTAATGTTATAATAACAATCGTTGGCAATGAATTTGAATTACAATTGGCACTTTCAGTCTGATACTTTTATGTTAGATTATTATTGGGGTTCAGTGGTTCTGATATCATGATAAAATGTATTAAAGTGAACAATATTATGACAGCCCCCCTCCCTTCTAGAAAGAGGGGGAAGGAGGCAAGTTTATTATATTTCGCGTGAATGGGAACCTAACTTGACCCCTCTTCCCCCCTAGAAAAAACCTGGATTATATTCGTGAAGGAAAACAGTGAATTCTTCTAATTCTCATTATCGCACGGCAACTACACGTTTTCAATCGTTCCACTGTTACATGGATACTAATCTCCAATGTTACTGATTTACAACTTGCCACGCTAATCGCGTTTCTCAGACTCTCGTAACTCTGTCAATATCACATCCAAAAGTTCCTATCTTTTTGCGCCACTCTGTATATCCAACAAATGATCGTTGGGCAATAGAAATTTTGGTTCACCCATGTAACTTGTGTGAAGTAGTTAGACTATAGATATAGCAGTAAGTTACACCAAGCCTGACAACTGGCCTGACCGTTTGCAGACTCTTGGCAAGCATAAAAATGGTGAAGTAATTGAAAAAGTACATAAAAGGCCCTTGTCCCAAAGTTATCCCGGGTATATAATAATTTCAGTGAACCTTCAATAATACGTTAAGCAATCACATAACAATCAATGAGGATCAGTAGAAAAAAATTAGCAAAAAACTATTACCATTAATCGATATATTTATTTTTAAAATCAAAATAAATCAAAAATAAGAATATTATTTTCAAACAAATGACAATTACCAGGTACTTTACATTACTGTATATACAAATACAATGAAATGGAGGCAACCAGTTTTCTTTCAATCTATCCAAATATTTTCCAAGCTAATATAGGTTTTCAAATTCTCATCCAAGCCATTCATTACTTCATGATTTTTTACATAAATAACTTAAAATTACTTTATTTACAGATTTTACAACAGCGAATCATCTATAATCTGCCTTAGGAACTTTTAAAAATTTACAAAGGATATAGTGATGAATTTACAAATGACTGGAAGCAAATACAGTACAGTTTTGAAAAAATTTTCTCATGCTCTTATTTGAAAAGCTATCATGCCAAATAACTGCTTATAGACAATGTTTTCAAGGAGTCCCCAATAAATTCATTTTTATGAGTAGCAGCCACAATATCCATCCAATAGCCGACACTGTAAAAAAAGTCTATATGGCTTGGTAATAATCCAAGATACAGTTTTTTGATAGAACGTACATATTATCAAATCTATAAAATAATTTTCTCATTTGAGAACTGATCAAATAAAATTGATGGATTAATTACCAAGGAAATAGAAAATAAGTTGACAAATATTTAATGATGATGGTATATATAAAGGGGTTGGGTTTATTGTTTAGAATAAGCACTTAATTTAGAGAGCAGTTGCATCTTTAGTGAGTTCTAGAGATAGTTTACATATTTTACTATAGAACTCAAACTTCTCTGATAAAAGAATCATCCTGGCTACACTACTATTTTGATCGAAGGCCCGTTTTTGTTCGGTGGTAGCTCAAACCGACAGAAACCTCAAATTTTAAAATACAATGGTTGAATAAAATTAAAGTAGGTTGTTATTATTATATTATAACAATCATGAATAATTTCAGTGGTAGTCTATGTTACTAATTAACAATAGAAAGGTATATTTTGATTTAGAAAAATCAAAATCATTACAGAAGCCAACCATATTATCAAAGGAATTTATAAAAAAAAAATTTTAAGCTATTCGTATTGTTATTGGAAAAAATGAATTTGTTGGTGGTAATTATGCAAAAATGCAAGGTACCAATTGCTGATATCAATTCAATTTTGCTGAGGATTGCGGTTCAAGTTGTATGAAAGTTCTATCGACTAATTATTTCAACATGAATTATTATTCAACAATAATCTATAAAGTGAGTTTTGTCTAGAAAGGTATACTAGTTGACAAATTGGATAAAGTAGGATGATAAGTTTTCCATCTATGCTCACATAAGCCTGAAACTTGTGCGTAGGTACTGACAATGATGATGAAAATCCAGTTCTTTGGTGAGTTCCAAACAAATGGTTTATAGATAACTGAAAGCATTGAATAATTATTTATGAAGAGGAAATTTTGTTGTTCATTTTATAAAGTAATCCCTTTCAAATTATAAGAATAATATTCTAAGCATTACTAGAATCCATGATGAGTTTCATGAGATGTATATTTAACATGTTTAAGGTTCTTGAAACACATCCACCCATACAGACACTCAACAATACTTGCTGGATTAGTAGACTAATTCAGGCCAACTATATTACACATTCCATCTTACACCCAGTGATAATTCAACTATTACACTCGCAAGTAGTACAGTTGTGAAAAACTAATCTTTACAATACAAAGCTACAATTTTTCACAAAATCAATGTATGGTACTTGAAAAGAAAACAAATAGATGCTAGTACTGTATTTGGAGATGTATGCAGGAGATGATAAGATATAGTTTCTAATCTAGATACACAATCAATAGGCCTAAGTCTTGGTGAAATTTATACTAATATAAAATGTGACTTAGCAAATTTACAATACAATTCTAATGTTTAATAAAAATCTCAATCAATTACATCATAATTCAGTGAAAAACATTACCTTAAATAGACCCTAATATTATTGCGAATGATCAACAATTATTTACATCATCTCTTTCCATCCATGAATGAGAAAAGAAAATTAATTGGATCACTCACCCTATATGTCTAATACATTTATTCTATTATTGTTCATCAATCATGAAATAATTATTTTAGGTAACACAAATGTGTTAAAACTTATATGAATGTCTTAATAATAAAATACATAGAATAGGTTCTAGTGTTTCTAGTGTAGAAAATTAGCACTGCTGCTCTTTTTCTCATTTGGAGTCCAAACAGTTATTCATCTATAACTTAATCTAAATTTTAAAAAACCGTAAAGAATGACCAAGAATTGAACTAAAATAATGAAAAATTAAAAAACGAATCATGATTGAAAGGATCCAAAAATAAAAATACAGTGATACTATATTCAGTCCAGGAGACCTCCCCTAGAATTATTATTATTCAGAAAACCCGCATTTTCATTAGTTATTTGACTCAAAAACTAGCTATAATTCACTCTTCATTGAGTGTAATAATTATTCAGTCAACATAATAATTTTTCAATCACTTATTAACAGGAATATAATTATTTTTAATTAAATTGTTTTAAATAAATGGAAATTATATATTCAAAGCAACTTCTATTGTGAAATACAAGTCGTGGATTTCATTCAAATAAAATCATGAATACCAAATTATTTTTCAGTTTTTAATTTTTCCAATTTGGGGGCCCCCTAGCTCGGGGGCCCCTGGCGACCGCCAGGTTGCCACCCCTGCCAGAACGGGCCTGGCAAATTCAATTATAGGCAAACAATTTAATAAAAACAGAACTCTCAAAATTGAATGGCATGCATCACATGCATCAATCAATTCTTTATCAATTTTATTGAATAGACAAAATGTTTCTTTGAAAAGCTTCATACCCTTGTGATTATCTGAATTGAGTGATAGATTTTTTTTTATTTTAAACATCTCAATCTACTTAATCGGTCTCTTGACTAGATGCAATGTTTTACAAGTCTTTGAAAACTGGGCTTGAAACTGTTTTCTACTTTAATGGATTGAACAGTAAGTTTTGGGTGGTATGGACTTTATGTTTTCTTATAGATTTTACAACAGACAATTCATGAATCTTCACAAGAAATCCTCATCTAAAAAATGGATATGAAATATTAGATGATGATTTCTGATTTATGAATAAATAAATTCTTAAAACTGATAGTTGAAGTTCAAGTGAATATAGTTTAAATTAATTAATTAAAGCCGATTTAGAAAAATAATTGGGGGGATTGCACTTTCAATTCATAACATATTTTTTCAAGACGACAGTTGATTATTTTTTGTCGAAGTTAGAAATTTTTCCTAAGGGTTCCAATAACAATCAAAGATGACATTTTTAAATTGTATTAACATGGCACCATACACAAAAAGGTAAAAGTAAAATGCGTTTGATTAAAATTTTACTATTCAATCTATACAAGGAGACTATTTTGATCCTTACAAGGAGATTCAAAAAACTTATACTGAAAAATAAAAAGTAGTGTTCTGATAGTAGTAATAATGAAATAACTATTTACAGAGTACAACATTGGAACCGAATACTGTTGGAATAATCCATTACGTACAAGTTTTTTCAAGTTACCGTAGTTCAATCGATATTATTTTTGAGAAGCTAAAATGATAATCAAGCGAAAAATCAAGATTAAAGGAATAACTCAGAAAAATATTAGAATTGATTTCATTTCAAAATACTGTTTACATGAATAACTGTAGATACATTGAATTGTGTTAGTAATGTATTCAAAACTTTAACTTACAACTGAAAAAATTCATGAGCTGAAAACGTTGGTTCCTTTCAACGCTTAAAATAAACTACTCAATCTAACAGAAGCTTATCATTTTCTTAATGCGAGGCTTGTTTCCTACATTCGTTAGAGTAATCATAGCCTAGGAGAGGCATAAAATATTCAGAGTTCAATTAATACAACTAGGCTAGTAACTAAGTTTGAAAGAATAACATTTGGGTATAGTGTCAAGTAACATTTTTATTGAATTAATATTACAGTTTTCAATGATGAACAATACTTTCAGCAGTTTTCAAGGAATAAAATAGTTTAATTGATTAACTGATAGGCTTCTTGGATCTTTACAAGGATTTCAAAATTATTGTTCAACTTGGAATAATAAATTCTAAGAGTTGATGTCAACGCATTGATGAGTGGTAGCCTATATGATGTATATTTACTATATGAAAATAAAGTCAAAACTATAGAGACTGTTTAATTACAGACTATAGAGTATAGTCTCTGTAATCAAAACTATCATTGGTCTGAACCTGGTTTAAATTTGGGTTTTATAAGCTTAATATAGGGGTTGAATCTGTCGCTTTGAATTTCCATCATTGAACCTCACCATTAGGGCACATAGTGCACTTTCAAATACTCAAAGTCAATACTTCATAGTGGAATACTTGAGTTACCTTTCATAAATAAATACTGCTGCATATGTTTTTCAGTTCGTGATCTAGCTGTGGATGATAATAATAATTATAATTGTGAGATTCTGGACACAATTGGGAAACCGAGGAATCGATTAATGAAATTGGACAAGAAAGTGAATATTAAATAAACAATATTAAGGCGAATGATGAATATCTATGATATTTTACCTAGAAAAAGTTTCAAGGTTGGTAAAATTAATTTCATTCTACCTTAATTATCCTATACAAAAAAAAAATTGATTCTCCCATGATTAGCCTACTACTGAACCATTCGTTAATTCGATTTGTGTATAAGCTTATGTTGGATTATCCTAATTTTTTAGAGGATCAAAGGATTAGAGGATTTTTTAGAGGATTCAATAGGCTACACTTTGAACAGATCATGGAACATGATGACACCCACAAGTAGAACTAGATTCATTCATAATACTTGTTACAGTAGGAAATACTTAAGCATGTACAGATATAATACTTTATTAACAATGAAGGTAGCTCAAGCATTCGTGGATAACGGCTATAGATAAAGGTAAAAAATTAACAATGGTAATCATAGTATTCATAAACATCTGACTCAAAACAAATCTATACAATATATTCTTCAACGGATTGATTGTGGATAAATTATTACCTAAACAACAAACCAAAAAAAACATCAATCTGTATTTGAAATTATAAGTGATCAGGGAAGCATGAAAATCAATGGGTTGTTAATAAAATTATAATTGTGTTAACGATTCCTTAATAAGCTAGTCTTTTTCAATAACACACTACAATAAACAATAATGATTATAAATCAATTAAAATTGACAATGAAACTATATGAACTTAATTGATAGGAATACAAATTAACAGACATATAAAAATAAGCTCTCTAATTGAAAATAGTAACTAAATGAAAAATATCAAGAGGTAGGTCATGAAATTCTAACTAGGTTTTGAAATTGTAACAAAACTAAGTAATTTTCAACATCATAGTGAGAATACAATACAGAATAAATTAGACTAAAAAATTATAATACAGTATTACAACTAAGATTACTTTTCAAACACAGGTTATATTTCCAAATAACTACTTTAAAAACGAGATACAGAGGTAAGTAACTGATGAATTCCTCAATACTTTTTTTATAACTACAGACAAACATTCTGATTTATAATCAATTTTATCATGAAAATGAGAATAGGAAAAGAAATTTCTACAGATCATTAGACGATTTGAGAAAGAACATAAAATTCATGAAAACAAAACATTTTCAATCATCTACTACAAAATGTATGATCTTATATGCCGCAATCACTTACAGCTCACCGCATTGATTTACAATAAAAATGTATATTAGTCAGTGATATGTATTTTTCAACAATAATTATTATCCTATAACGAGAAAAGGAAAGACAACAGAATTTGAACAAATTATGAATTATGCTGATAACTATTTGACATAACTATGATGCAATGACGTTGGAAATAGGGGATGAATAATATATTTAATGTCAGCAAATTATCACTTACTATGCTCATGAAATTAAAATGATATATCTTTATTTAAGCATAATTCACAAACAACATGATGATTCTGTTATTATACTTTATAAGTGTACGTCAGATTATATTAGTTATTGCTCTATTGAACGTTCTTTGCATATAATAAATGAGTGGAGAAAATAGAGAGTTCAGTAATACCAGAGACAATGTACAGAGTCACACTACGTAGTCTAAGGTAATACTATTATTTTTAATATTCCATGTAAGTGATTAGAATGCAACCATGAAATTTACATTCAATTCCAACGCAACACGGGACAGGACTGAATAATAATAGTTTGAAAGTCAATTCATGCGATACTGAATTTTTAAATACTTGTATGTATCACATAAAGGAAATTATGTGATTGAAAAAACAGATTATCAAGAAAAATCAACATTTTATGATTGTCAAACTGTATACATAGGTGATCAATTTTGGAAAATTGATGACTTTTCTAAATACTGTCCGAATTTGATCAAATGCGTGACATTGACCAGATAATAACTGGTTTAGCAGAGTAATTAAGTTTCCATCTTTGGATCAATCCCATTCCATTTTTTGTTGATAGTCGTTTTAAATTCAAATAAGATGGAATTTATAACTGTTAATATCAACAAATTGTGGTAGTTTGTTCATAATACTGTTAGAATAATTATATGAAATTATTTTTAAAATATAATGTTCGAATCTGAGTAAATAAGATTTGAAATATTGACAATTCCTCAACATTCATTTTAGAAGACAACAGTGTGGTATAATTGTAGTATTTTTTATAACATTTCTTAATAAATTTATACTAATTTCATTCAAAATTAATGCTCGTCTCAATATGCTTCAATTAAAATGATATTCTCATATTTGCATTGTCTATTTTTTAAGAGAGGAAAACAAGGAAAAATTCCTATAGCTAGCTCAACAATACTATAATATTTCTAGTAAAAAAGTAAACAAATTGAATTTCCTATTTTTGGAACAAACCTTTGGCCAGTGTTAATAATATTACAATAGTCATACAATCAATTATAATTATCTAATATAAAATTTCAGCAGTAATAAATCGACTGCTGTCATTATTGTAAAGCCACTTTAATGGTTTTCACAAACTAATTCTAATAGAACTGACCGCGCATTTTTAGCCGCTGACAAACGATTCCAAGTCTTCACTAGGCTTTTATTGGTGCAATGCATACTCACGTTGAACTGACTCTGTGTTATGGTGACACAGTCGAATCTTGTCTTTCTAACCAAATTCTATTTTATTGCCTGCAACAAGTAACAGTGAATGAAAGTTTACACAGAGGTCACTCTATTAAACAATAAACTTATCGCTGCTGGATTGCACTTTACAATGATTCCTCACTCTCCAGCAACGATTTATTGGGTTAGGTATTTTTCTTTCACTCTTTTCATTAGACATTTTCATTCAGACAAGTTTCAATCCCGTATAAGATTAGAGCTCATTTAGAGAAAAAAGCTTGGAATCAATAATTTTGAAAATAATTTAAAAGTTGGTAGAACAGAATAAAACTTTCAGCAAAGTAGGAATTTGTTTGTAATAGTCTGTTATAATCTGTCCAAGCAAAGAAGACCCTCTGGCAAGATGGTAAAATGACTCAAGCTCGGTCAATATTGGTTCAACAATTATCGATTTGATCTCAAACTGTAGGAGTTGGTCTACTATCAAGACCACATTTATAATTCTTGGACAAATGTTGACCAAGCTGGGGTTTTCATTCTACACTATTTCATTCTACACTGAGAAATGTAAAATAAAGGAATCAAATTCCTGAACAGTGTCCAATAATTCAGTGTCAACAACAACATCCACAAAACAATAATTCAGTGTACTTGGAAGTAACTTGAAAATAATAAAAAATCAACAGTTGACAATACTTGGTATTGAATATACGAATAATATTATGAATGAAAGAGAGATAAGAAAGGGTAGGAAAACGAGAGTGAGAGAGTAAAACAGACTGGGACAGAGACGCGCCAAAAATAATAACACACACAATGTAATAAATTAATAAAATAGAAACCTACAGAAGAATAAAAAAATATGAATAAAATTTATCTTTCGGTCATCTTGCTGTGATCGATGAACGATATTTACTAGTGTTGTAAAATTTTCTAGCCGCTCATAACACACCAACTATGCAGCTTGTACGCTCGCCAGATAATTTAAATCCCCAAATTTGGTAAAATCCTCTGTATTCAAGCTCCTCTTGCAACAGTCATAAATAATATTTTCTTCAAATTCAGGGATTCATGCAAAAAAATTGTACTAGTCCATACAATTAGTGCGATTTGAGCGATTAGAACACCTCTGGAGAAACAAAAATTGATTTCATAAAAACATAAGACGATGTTTTAACAATCTATAACATAACAAATAACAAAATGAGATTACACAAGTGTCTATCAACTATTTGAAAAATACTGCCCAGTTAAAATCATAATTTTCAAGTTCCACACCTAAATAATATGCTGATCAATATAAAGCTCATAGGCTGAGGCCGCACTGCCGGTGGGTAGAGCCTGGTGGGTGGAGGGTAGTTGGTAAATCTATAGAAAATACACACCATCCACAGTAATACATCGTATGAATGGTATGACGTCATTCTGTTTTTTGAGATTATGTTGTCCATATTCAAGCATTTTAAGATGGCGGCTGAACACATACTATTCATACGATGTATTACTGTGGTTTGTGTGTATGTTCTATAGATTTACCAACTACCCTCCACCCTCCACGCTCTACCCACCGGCAGTGCGGCCTCAGCCCAAGATCTACAAATTATTATTAAAACTGATATAATAACGAAGGATTATCTAAAATAAGAATAAATATAATATATTTTACTAATTAATAAAAATGTCACAAATGAAGGAAAATAAAAAGGTCGATCTATCTAGGATAGAATTATTGAAAGGAAATACTGTGAATAATAGAAAGTTAAGGAAGAATCTGAAGAAATATCGTTGTTATTGCTCAGAAAATTAAGGAATAATTTAAAAAATGATCATGGGTTTTCAATTTTTAATGCTTGTTATCTTCTAAAGAAATAAGAATCTCAGAAATGATATTTCAAATTTACTGAATGCTATTCGACAACAATAGATTGTCGGAATTGTGATAGTGTACCGTAACAAGGAAAGGAGCGATATAAGTGAATCATTGACTTTGTCGGAACTTATTTCCAAAATATTATCTGATTTCCCATGCGATTCAAATAGAATTCAAATAGTTGTGAAGGAGGATTAGTCGATCAAAAATGTATAGAGTATAGGATAGAATTATAGAAAAAACTTCACCACTTGGATAGCATGAAATGGTATCCGTTTGAAAGGACAGCAAAAAATCTTGGAACGTGTTTTAATTCATAACTACGATAAATTTTCATTTAGAGTTGACTTGTTGCAGGTAATACTCAGGAAAGAACATTGATCAGCTCATAAACAACATAGATTGAATTTCCAGAGAAAGTAATTGGTTGAATTCTGAACATTTCAGATCAATCAATTATAAGCTGACACTAAATAATGAGTTGGATATCCATTCTTACATTATACAAGTGTTCAAAAATTGATTGATGTTGTTTACGAGGTGAGACTAATGCCCGGTTTTTCCAAGCACACTCAAATTTGAGGGACCCTCAAGTTCACTACACTTTACTACGTTTCCTATACTTATCATAGAAAATGTCAGCTGTTCATCAAAATTTGAGGCTCCCTCAACTTTGAGTGTGCTTAGAAAAACCGGGCATAAGACTCAACTAGCGCACCCTAGTGCCTCCATCGCGAGTCATAGACAGTTTTGACACACAACACTGGGACTAGTCACAACGTCACAACAACTGTAGCAACATCACAATAATTAGGCCAGACGCAAATAGAAATTGCCTTGTAGCTTTATGTGAACACAGATATGAACACCGCCACAACCTCACTTTTAGTGCACTCCAAATACTATGTCTCATAAAATGTCGCAAAAAGACATATCTTATTAAACATAGTAGCTGATTACACATCACTGCTGTTATTTGTGTGGCTACTACTAACATCCATGTCTCAACTTTCAATAGAATTCAGAAAATAATTAGACCTCAATAAAACAATAAAAAGACCGGTATTAGACGGTAATAATTATTGGACATATAAACAGTGATGGAAATAAGATTTATGCCCGGTTTTTCCAAGCACACTCAAATTTGAGGGACCCTCAAGTTTACTACTCTGTACTACATTCCTATACTTATCATAGAAAATATCAGCTGTTCATCAAAATTTGAGGGTCCCTTAACTTTGAGTGTGCTTGGGAAAACCGGGCATTAGTATTCTCATCTCGTTTCATATGACACAGAAATATAACCGTCTAATGCCGGCCTTAGGCTGGTATTACACGTAATATTTCTATCACATGTCTGATCATATGAAAAGAGATTGAAATACGAAATCATATTCTCATTTCTTTTCATGTGATCTCATATGTAATGGAAAATATTATCGTGTAACCGTTGATAGTGTAACCAATTTCTGTATTCAATGAAAGTATCTTCTCTCATAGAGCACACAAAATACGAGAATATCTGTGTTTCACCAGCTACACACATTGACCAAATCAGTTGAGTTTGTTGAGTTCAATGTGGGTGGTTTCTAGTTGCGCAGGAGGTTTGTCAGTGGTCGGCGACTACGCGGTCGGTAGGGGTCAACACTTTGTCGTCTTGACACTGTTGCCGTTGGCACGACGAATGAATCCGTTGGGCATGGGCGCCGTGACGGGGGGGTTGAAGGGCGTGGCACTGCCGTTTCTCACTTTGGTGCTGTCCGTGGCGTTGTCATTGTCATCGTCACTCAACGAGAAGTCCTCGACTTGTCGCGTGACCCGCAGCGGCGTCTCCTCTTCGGCGGTTGGCTCGACGCCGCCCTCGTCGCTGTGGTAGAAGGAGACCTGGCTGAAGTAGGGTGCGGCGAAGGGCAGCAGACAGCGCACCAGCTGCATGAAGGTCGGCCGCTCATTGGGCTTGTGATGCCAGCACTGGCGCATCAGGTTGTAGAGCACGTCGGGACAGTTGTCCGGCCGCTCCATGCAGCCTCCAGTCTTCACGTAGTTCAGCACTTGCTCGTTAGACAAGCCCTGCAATTGCACACCACAACATTAACACCACAGCATCACCTGCTAATTCAAACTTGGCGCAATTCAGATGTCGATTTTGATTCAGATATAGATTATATTCAATTCAGATGAAGATTCTGTTTGGGAAAACAATACAAACAATTAAGCATCACATACTTGATAAATGATCAAAATGTTCAAGTAATGAAAATTAAAGTAGTCTACCCTTTTTAAAATATTTTAAAAAGGGTACTTTGATTTTCATTACTTGAACATTTTGATGAACACAGTAGCCCTGAGAAAAAATAAGTATTGGTAAATGATGTAGCGTAGCCTATCCATGGAAATGGATCTGCAGTACCTATTTGGAAATAATTAAAAGTGAAATTCATTATTTAGTTTATCAAATTTGTGTAATTGTATTTATGAATTTGAATTGATAATTTTCAAGTGATTGAATACATATTTTAAATTATTGATTGATTCTTTGTAAAAACTACTTTTACGATAATCATTCAAAGTTAAAGACATTTAAACTTGTACAAGAGTTAAAGTTATACTTGAGTATAAAACTTGTAGAAGTCTGATCGTGAACTTTATTTTAGAAAATCCACTTACTGAAATAGAAGTTGAAAAATGAGAATGTTATATCCCAAATGCACTAACCTGATAAGGCTGTGATGCCAGGGTTGCCATTTCCCATATGACAACACCATAACTCCACACATCCGAGGAACTAGTAAAAACGCCGTCTTTTAAACTTTCCGGCGACATCCATCTTACTGGAAGCAAACCTTTCGTTCCTGTAAGGAAACCATTAAACTTTGGTTATGATCTCGTTAAATTTGAATCTATATTTTTTCTAATTCAAAGTCATAAAATTGGAATAATGAGGAATTCGTTAAAATTTAAAAGTCAATGAGAAAAGTGTTACTGTAGCAATCGATACAAAATTCAAACGAGTAAATCCAGTCCAATGGTCTGGATCCAGATAAATCAATTTTTAACTTGAAACTACAGCAGACTATGATGCGATGAACCAGTATACTAGGCTAGGCCAACCCTGTTTTGCGGGTTTCTAAATTATAAACTTTTATTCCAAACAGTGTTGAAAATATTGCAATGAAAGAAACTGGAATAGATTTTAAATCCTCATTTCTAATACAGTTATGAATGCTTGATAAGTGTACTCACCCTTCCTGTAATAATCAGTTTCATAGATGTCTCGAGTCATACCGAAATCACCTACTTTTACAGTCAAATCTTCAGCTACCATACAATTTCTAGCAGCCAAGTCTCTATGAACAAACTTTTTAGCAGCCAGATAGGCCATACCATCTGCTATCTCTATTGCCATTTGTTTTATTTTCTGAAAAAGAAAAAGAGAAAATTAAACTAGATGAGCAATAAAATTTCAATTTTGAATCTTGTGAATTGAGAAGTAGATCCTTGATTATCAAACCTACATGGTATATGATGTGGAGGAATTGAGCCATGGTGGCTAGAAATTTGTCCAAACTCAACGTTCAACCGTATTTTCATTTTCTATTTAAACTCTGAAGTAACAATAATTGTAATTGTAATAATTATTATTACAATAACAATATTTTGCTTTCGAATAATTTGTTATACAGGCTAATGTTTCTTGATGTTTTTAACAGAATTTTTGTCTTCTGCCTCAATAACTACAGATTGTTCGAGCTTCCAAGATGGAACTTCCAACAGATTGGGAAAATTTACACAAAAACACCACTTTAAAGTCAGAAAAACTTTCAAATAGGAAAACATTTTAAGATTTATTTTATCATCCATTTTAAGTCATCTTCATCCAAACAGAGCATTTTTTACTTTTCTAGAGACGTTCATCAGTACAACACTCGAGAACATTCTTCAAGAATATTCTAGAAAGCTAGATTAAAGCAATTTCCAACATAAAACCAACACGAAGAGATATATTTGTTTCATCTTCACAATTATGAAAGGTTCTCGAATCTTTCAACTCTCTATCGACACTATTCGTGTTGTAGGATAAACCCCCAGGAATGCTTTGTTACCAAGATAACAATGACAAAATATTGAAATTCTTTATAAAATTTATTAATTTTTTTAATGCTTCATGCAGATACCAAAACAACCATTTCCTATGTAAAGTTATCTGAGAAAATTTTCTATCAAATACTACATGATTCAATACAAAATTATACAAATACATGATATATGATTCAATATCCAGTTAATTCCCTTCAACAATTGAAGATCACGTTCTCAATAACCATTGATTTCTCAACTGTAGGTTGAGTGGAAGAGAAGGCTTACATGCCTCAACTAGCAAAACTTTCACAAAAAGCAAAATAAAGTAATTTATCCATCTATCTAGCTGATTTTACATAGGGAATAGTTATTTTTGTACCGTGTATAAAGCCACTAAAAATTTAAAAATTATAGATTTTATGAAGAATTTCAACCTTTATTACTTTTATATCTTATTAATACAAAGCATTTGTAATTAGTTCCTGCGGAATTGGATCTTTTTTCACTACTTGGTGTGAGAAATCAGTCTGTGAAGTCTGGCAACTCGCCACTGGAGCATCCTGAGTAAAGATGAATGAATAAAGATTTGATTCAGCTGACCTTAAGAGTGGGAGGCTGTTTGTGCGGCTCGACGGTGCCGTCGGGTCGGTGCAGCCTGAGGTAGGACTTGAGGTCGCCGTTGGCCATCAGCTCCATCACTACGTAGGTCGGCTGGCCCTGCGACACCACGCCGATCAGTCGCACAACGTGGTGCGTGTTGAACGCCCTGCAAGCAAATACACATTCAGGGCAAAGAAGATTTTTAATATGTTTTGTAATATTAGAATACTGTAATAATTCTAAGTGGGGTATTTGATTTGTATGCAATTATTGTTGTCACATTTTAATATGTTGTTAACACTAAATTATTTTGAAGTTTGAACCTATGACTTTGTTTTCTATAAAGAATATTAGCCTAGATTTATATTTTATACAGTGATTGGCTACATCTGATTGACTGCAGCCGACAGTCGTTAGGTTCCGCACAAACCAAAACGTACCTTGATAGGAACAGTGTTACTGCACCAGAACACGGAACGGTATATTAATCATAATCATAATGGTAATCATAACCATAATCGTAATCATAATCGTAGTCATAATCATAATCGTAGTCATGGTTATAATCATAATCGTAGTCATAGAGTTAATCATAATCATTTTTTGAGTAGGCCTACTCACTTCATAACGGAGGCCTCATTCAAAAACTCGACGCGCTCGCGTGAGGTAGAGTTATCGTTGACAGTCTTAACGGCACACTTGTAGCGCGGCTCGTTAGCCACCACGTCCTTGATTATGCCCTCGTACACCATGCCGAACGAGCCCTGGCCCAGCTCCCGCAGCAGCTCTACCTGCCCCCGCGGCACCTCCCACTCGTCCGGCACGTACACCTCTACAACATCATCTACAGTAAACAGCCAACCACGTCAACAATATTAATCAACATGCCAAATCAATACAAAAAAACGTCAAATGAATTAGAAAAAAAAATTTATGAAATAGGAAAAATTATAAACAAAGCATGAAAAAATTAAATTTAAAAAAAAAGCTGAGTATTCACAGCTAGCGTGTCTTCAGTCCAATTTCCTTTCAAGTAAGATACACAATATGATGAAATTAAACAATCGGATTGTAAGTAAAAGCATTTTCATCCATTCCGTTTACATTCTAGTAACTGACTAGTAACTAGCAAGTGTAACTCGACCAGCTGACTAGAGTTCCCTATATTCGTAACTCTATAGAGACTTTATAATCAAAAGTTGATCTCAACAAAATGTAATGAAGCGCTTCACACCAATGGCCACACTATTATTACACAGTCTCTATACGTAACTCTATCCTCTATTCTTCAGTCAGCTGGAACTATCCTCTATTCTTCAGTCACTTAGAAAGGAGATTGAACCGTGGATACCAAACTTTAGTGAGGACCTCTAACTATATAGTTCAACTCGCATATAGAGGGAAATATTCAATGAAAAATTGAAAATAAACAAAAGGATTTCAACAACTTAAAATTAGAAAATAAATTTATATTAATAAAATATACAGTATGTTAGGAAATAAATAAAAACTGGAACCTAAACACTTGATCACCAGAAAACCAGAAGAAGGTGACCAATGAATTTTCTGTGTACTAGTGAAAATTTACTCAAGTAGATATCAAACTTTGTTAAGTTGTAAAAAGTGAGAATTATAGTAGGGAATTCAATATTTGAGGTGATATAATGAGGTGATATCTGTATCCTCAGTTGCTGTTTTAGAATTTTTAGGTCACAGTTCTTGAAAAATGTTGGAAAACACAATCGAAGCAAGAAACAAACTTTTCAATGCATAAAACTTGTAATGCTTGTTCCAATAGGTAGGATTGCCATAGTTGATAATCTACTGGAAAGAAACTTTTCAATGCATGGAAACTGTAATGCTTGTTCTAAAAGATAAGATTGTTTTAATTGATAATCTACAGGAAAAAACTTTTCAATGCATGAAAACTGTAATGTTTTTTCCAATATTTGAATTATTTATCATTCTTTCAATTCAGAACGAATCCAACCAATTAGGTATTAAGCAACATGTTATCGAAAATCATGGTTGGTGACTTGACAACTTACCGGTGCTAACATACTCGGGGTTGCACTCGGCGATGAGACGCGGCTTGGACTTGTTGCGCAGGAAGAGGACGAGGCCTAGCAGGACGACAAGCGCCATGCTCATGAAGGTGGCGACGACGATCTGGAGGCGGGTGAAGGCCGGATTGCCCTGGATGTAGAAGTGGTGGGGCGGCGAGTGGCTGCAGTTGGCCATTCCGGCCAGTGAGGTGGCACACACTTGGTAGCTGTAGTTTCCCGGCGACAGGTTGGTCAGTGTGTGCGAGTTGCCCTCTTCCACAAACTGCCGCCGGGATATGCAGTGAGTCTTCTTGTGCTGTTGCTGTAATACACAGACACATACATCAACATCCTCTTTTTTCAAGTACAATCATGTTTGAAGCTGCGTCATTCCTTCCACAATAATACATTATTATCAGACACGAATTCGCAATACTTTTTCGTCAAGTACAAATAATGTCTGAAGCTGCATGTTACCTTTCAAAAATCGGAATGAAATAAACAGATGCATTTATCAGACACATATCAAAATATTTTTTCTTCAAGAATAAATTATGTCTCAAAACTTGTGTTTTCTTTAAAAAGCATACATTCAACTGATAAGAATCAAATTCAATAAAAAAAAACAATTGTATTTGATGAGATATTGTGGTATTTTTCCATAATGAGAAATAATAAGACACAGATTTTGTCAATACCACTAATTTTAATCAAACTATTTACAACAGTGCCATGGTTTCAGCACCAATCTAGCTGAGGATGGGGCAGGTATAGTCCTGAAACAATGGTACTGTTGTAAATAGTTAAATAAAAATTATTGGTATTGACAACATCTGTGTCTTATTATTTCTCATTACAAAAACCGATAATATTACATTACTACATTATTTATAGCCTAATATCAAGTTTTCATTGTGTTTATACCAAAATATCACAAATATACACTCACACTTATAAGGCCATAAATGGCCACTTTATCATACAGACCTAAATATTATCATAAGACAAATCTTCAACAGCGTAGTGAATATTACGGCTTTATTTATGTGTCCACCGTTCAACTTCTGCTCAAGAAAAAATTGAACTGATGACAATCAAATTCTTATTCTATAACCCATAATTCTCATAATATTTATATTAAAAAAAAAATTTTAGCGGGTTTTCGTCAAAAATATTTTGTATAAAATATTTCGTCAAAAATATTCTATTTCCAATAAATTCTTCAACCCTGGACTTTTTAACAATACTAATGGAATATCGGAAATGGAATTCGACATTTAGATGTGTAATTGGAAACTTGAAGGAGTTTCATGCCGGGTTTTTCCAAGCACACTAAAAGTTGAGGGACCCTAAAATTTTGATGAACAGCTGACATTTTCTATGTTAAATATAGGAAATGTAGTAAACTTGAGGGTCCCTCGAATTTGAGTGTGCTTGGAAAAACCTGTCATCAATGTCACAATGCCATGTGATCTCACGGTGCTGTTTCTTTGGTGGAGGAGAAAAGTTCCAACTAGTTCTACAAAAAGGTCATGTGTCTTAATTTTCTAGTTTAGTAGGTAACAAAATAACATAATAATTATTTTGCTGTGTATCATTTTAAATTTTTTCTAGTATTATTGTGAAACGATTGACTGTATGGGAGTAAAAAATAGATGCTATGTAGCCTATGATTGAACAATTAATAAGATGAGTGGTAAAGTACATTCAATCAGCATGAAAACTTACATTCTCGGAGACAAGCCAATGAGATATTTGGTACATAACAATAAGACCATTCGGCGCAGGCGGTTCCATCCAATATAGTTTCACAATTGGCTGGGTGTGGTTTACTGGATTCTCAATAACTTCGTGCCATATTTCTGATACTACATCGGCATTTGCTGCAAAAAATTCAAATGTCAATATGTTATCTATTCGTCAATTCACCGTTTATTATTTTTCTTTCTAATGATGAATTTTCAATTTCATTTAATTACATAGACCTACACTAATCCATCAACGCGTATTCATAGATAGCTTGAATCCCCAAATATTCAACAATATTGGTTTTTCATAGTATTTAGTTCACCATTATTACTATTCCATCGTTTATAATCGAAAATAAATAACATTGCTCTTTGTATGAAATAAAATATTAATTTGATAGAACTATGATATTGAGAAACCAATACAACAACTGTTAATTCCTATGAGCTCATCAAATGACGTCATTAAAATTTTATGACATTCAAGTTAATTGAATTTTGTTCAATCAACAGAAATTATCAGGCCCATTTGCCATAAAATTAATTAATTGAGCAGTCAAATTAAGGTTATGTATTCCGTACCAAGTAAAAAGATTGAATTAATCATGAGTGGACATCATAGATTGTATTTACCAGGAATAGAATTTATAAATTTTATTCGTCAAACATTGGAAACTTCAGTTTCGATTCACACGAGAAAAATGTCAATGTACTAACCTAATTTTTTGGTCCGAGCACTAATTATTGAATGAGTACTACAGTTGCTAGACATGATAATCTTTTCGGTCTCATCTCTCTCTCGGCATGCCGAGACTGCAATATTGTACAGTGCGAAGTGATGAAGATTTTTAAGGACGACGTTCATTCTCCCTCTCACCACTGTTCTGATTTGATCAGGGTCTGTAACAGTAAAACGATTTCTAAGATAAAAGCAATAAACTAGCATGAAAACACTTCAAGGGGTTCAAACCATTGCAATACCTACTCAATTACCTATGTAGCCTATAAAAATACCTACCTATAAAAAAAAAATTAATTACTGTCAAATTTCAAGATCCTCTGGACGCTCAATACCTGTAAATTTGATAATATTTGGATAGAAATCAGTCGGTAGAGCTGCAAACGTTCGTCCAGAATTTCAAGCAATTCGACAAGAAACAACATTCCGCCATACTTTGATCTAAATTGTCTGAAAATAGAGTGCGATGGCCTACTAACAACAGTTTCAGAGCAGCTCAAACCAAAGCACAGCATATATTGTTACGTCGAATAATCAGACAAAATAATTGAGTAAATGATAAAGATGAAATAATTAATTCCTCCCAGAGAAAAATAATATAATAATTACTGACCGAATTGAGCAGGAAAGAAATTATATTAAATACAGGTTCAACAATCATGTGAATTTATTAACATATTAAATTGAATACTATATTCATTGAAACTCAAATAATCAGTATTTGTTTGATAAACTGAAGTATTAATCTTCATCAAATTTGTAATTTCAAAGTTCTTGGTATTATTTAAGTGCAATTAGATTATTAATAAGGGGTACACGGTGTCTGAGGAGAGATATACAGGGTGTTTCAGGAGGAATGTGCAATACTTCTCAGGCTGATTCCTTACATCAAGTAGACAAAAAAGTTCCATGGGACCAACCCCCAAAAACGCTTTGTTACTGAGATAACAATGGCGGAAAATTGAGATTTTTCAAAATATATTAATTTTTCTAATTTTTTAGAGGCTTTAGTAAGGTTTTAAAATAATTAATTCCTATGTAAAATGACCTGAGGAATTCAATGAACCCAGTTCCAAGTTTGTAACTTTAACGGTTATTGAGATAATTGAAAAAATATGCTAAAAACCGCCATTTTTCAACAATAAGGGTTATAACTTGATAAGGAATCATAAAATTGTATTTTTTATTAATGGAAGTTGAAGAGAGTCGGATTCTAAAGAAAAAGTTAAATAGCGGCGATTGTGTAAATCTTACCCAAATCTCAGAAATAGCGATCAAAAATCGCAAAATCGTTACTGAACACAAATTCATCACTTGTGCTGTGTTTTGTCAATTTTTCGATTTTTGATCGCCATTTCTGAGATTTGGGTAAGATTTACACAATCGCCGCCATTTAACTCTTTCTTTAGAATCCGACTCTCTTCAACTTCCATTAATAAAAAATACAATTTTATGATTCCTTATCAAGTTATAACCCTTATTGTTGAAAAATGGCGGTTTTTAGCATATTTTTTCAATTATCTCAATAACCGTTAAAGTTACAAACTTGGAACTGGGTTCATTGAATTCCTCAGGTCATTTTACATAGGAATTAATTATTTTAAAACCTTACTAAAGCCTCTAAAAAATTAGAAAAATTAATATATTTTGAAAAATCTCAATTTTCCGCCATTGTTATCTCAGTAACAAAGCGTTTCTGGGGGATGGTCCCATGGAACTTTTTTGTCTACTTGAAGTAAGGAATCAGCCTGAGAAGTATTGCACATTCCTCCTGAAACACCCTGTATAGTCCTGCACTCTTCTACATTAATAAGAATTGATGAATTTATTTTTCTCGGAATTCACTAAATTTTCGTATATTGTATAATTTTCGCTCACCAAATTGTTGTGGGGCCCCAATTCACAGTAATAATTTTCAACACTTCACTTGATGATCGTGATGATGGAATGGCGACGTCCCAGGATTTTGTTTCACGATTTTATTCTTCAATTTTAACTTGCCTCAAATGTATTTTAAGAGAACATGACTACAGAGGAACTCTACATTCAACACTGGATACATTAATTTAACATAAAGAGAGACGATTAAACATTAATTTTAAGTAGGACATTGAACGTTGTCCTATTTTAACAATAGTCAAAAGGCAAGTCTTTCTTCCTTCAAAAATAGGAAATCACCTGATCTTCTTCTGAGAAGAAGGATCACGTGATTTGGGAAAGGACCAATCCTGTGCCCAATGAGAAAAAATTCACCAATAGGAATTTTTCCACGCGGTTGTGATATTTAAATTAGGCACAGAGATTCAAAAAACAAAATCAGAGCAAAATTATTTTAATCTGGAAGAATTCTAAATTAGTGCAAAATAAACTAAAAATAAACAAGGGTTAGCAGAAATGAACAAGCTTGACTTAGTTTGAAATAAAAACAGAAAATACAGAGATATCACAGTAGTAGCCGGCACAACAGAATCAACAGCTGACAGATAAGACTTGTCAACGTTTTGGCGCAATTTTTCTATAACCTAATTGTTGAAAAATAAGGTAAACAATAGAAGGCAAATGACTCTGACAAATAATTAGACTGGAAAATGAGAAAATATTGAGAACATTTGATAATAGAATAAATAAATGGGTTCTACCAAATTGTAAACGTGAGTATATTATTTTCTGTCTCATTCATAATATAAGCTTAATCTTAGCTAATAAAATCATAGGCTTGGTTGGCATAGGCTCTGTATCCTGACATTACCTATGTGTCAAAGTTTTTTGTTTTATTCAAAAAAAATGAAGACAACAGGTTTCCACTTTTATGTCTCCTTGATACATTTTATAGCTCATAAATACTACAGATAACAAAGTCCAGGCTACATTTCCAAAAAAAAAAAATCAACTTACTGTAAAAAAAAAATAATAACAACAATTATTGGATCTGGAAAGTCAGTTGTGGTGTAAAAACAAACAGAAACTACATTTTTTTAGAATTTGGCCCATTGACAAGCAAATCAAACAGTAATTTCACTTTCTCAACATGCAAATGAAGTCAACTCTATTCTTGACTAGCACCAATATAGAAAGGTTTTAAATCTACGATATATGCTCCATTCAGACTTTACATATTCATGGAATGACAGTAAATCCCAATATATTAATGTAAAGTACACTACAAATACTGTATATGTCTGATGTAGTGAAGTGATAGAAGTTTGTAAATCACGGGTTCATTTCCTGTTGGATGATGAATTCAATTCAATTCATTTAATCATTCAATTACGGTATATTAGAATTAAATCATTCAATTTCACTACTCAAGTTCTCTAATTGAAGTGTGCATAGTAATCAATAGATATAGCAATCTAAACAAATCATGATTATTATGGTAAGAGCCTAACATTAGCTATTGTCAATGTAAGAATGGAAAAAACATTATTTTTACCATTATTTTCATTTTTAGCAAGTTCTCCATAGTTTGAAACCGGTATTGGTTTCATTCGCGTTTCCGGTTCCAGAAAGTTCTCTGTTAAAGTTTTCCCATCCGCAAGTGATATTTCTCTTTTTTCTCGCAGGGAAGGCCTGAAAAAGGAATGTTGATTAAGATTGGGCGATTTTGCATATTTTCTATCAATAGAATCAACCTTGGAAACTTAGTATCACTAACTTTTTTACGTAAATTTTATTATCAGCCTGTATCACAAAAACTATTTAGAAATTTTCTAGTACTTATAGGTATAACGCTCAGTGGAAATATAAATTTATTAATTCGTGCTAATGATGTTTGTTTCCTGAATCATAAGACTTTTAATATTTTCTAAACATATATCTGTTCTGCTTTAGGAGGGTAATAATGGGATCAGTTCCTGATTCCCTTACACATGTACCTTCTCTTTCAATATAAATCTAATTGTGACTGCATGTTGGAATCCATCTATGTCTTTATTAGAAAATAATACCTCTAAACATTGTAGACTATATTTGTATTCTGTTGAAGTGTTCTTAAGTGATTCATAACAATTCCAATTCTTTATTCTTTCTTTACAATTGCGACTTGGTTTATAAGTATTTTAAGCAAAGGATGAATGAGTGATGTATATTACTCGCATTTTGCTCGACAGGGGGCCATGTCCCCTGCACCCCAATTGGGGTAGGTTAGTAGTTGTTTTTGGGTTGTGCCAGTGAGATGGGTTGGTTTTCTTTTATTAGTTTTGTTAGTGGGTTAGTATTTTTCGACTTGTGCTGGTTGAAAAGTTCATTTTTCCGGATTCACTGTTGGAGAGGGCACTTGGCACTCACCAGAGGGGTTGGAATCCATTGATGGAGAAAGAATCTCATAATTATTCTTATTTGTGGAGTGAGAGCAGTCTATCGAAGATTTTGTCAAACAATTTGATTTTAATTGTTTTGAAACAATTGAGTTTGCAATGCAGTATGAGTCAGATGAAGTTTAATTCTAATGGAATGAAAGCTTGCTATGCTTGCTTACTACACACTCGAGTTATTGTATTCTATGAAGTATTTATTATTTTTGTATTTATGTACTTTATGATAATATTGTACATTCCCTCTAGTCATCAAGTCTGTACATTGTAAAGCAAGCTCAACTCTTGAGTGAGTGAATGCAATTTGCTTGCTTTCCTCTCATATTTTACAAGTTTTCAATGCTTTACAGGCTCTCAATGACATGTGATCGAATTTGACATCTTTTTCAGGCTCTCCATATCAAAATTATTACTCCATATCATTAGCACTCCATATCATTGGTCAATTATTAGACTGTTGTAGGAGTAGGACGAATAGTGTAAATGGTCAAGTAATATATCAATACATTAACGTTCAAATTAGTTTTAAGGGGTTCAATGGAGTTTGATGAAGCTCAATGGATTTTTATAGAGTTCAATGAACTTTTTTGTAGTTCAATTCACTTTAATGGAATTCAATATAGTTTGATATGGAGATAAAAGTTCGAATTGTTGTATAGAAGTGGTCTTGGATGCAACAGATATATTTTTTTAAGTGTCAATGTAGCAACTGAAATTATCAATTACTATGTAAAATCAGCTCAGTAATTCAATGGAACCGGTTGTAAGTTTGAAAATTCAATGGTTATTTGATATATTGATGAAAATATGCTTCAAGTCTTTTTCCAACTTTTAGGGTGTCTGATAGCATTTAATTTGAGTTGATGGGAATGGAATTGAGAGTTTAATAAAATTGAATAAGTCCAATTGAGTTCTAGGAAAATTTTTTACTAGACCAATGAAAATTGGAAAAAAATTTATTTATCCAGATAGAGATCAATAAAATCAATACATTTTTTGAATTTAATGGCCTTTAATGGAGTTTGATGTTGTCTGATGCAGTTCAATAGAGTCCAAAAGAGTTCTAGGGAACTGATTTTTTCCCATGGAATAATGATATAAAAAATTATAATAATCAATGAAGATCAAAATAGTTAAATATGGGGTTTGATGGGGTTCAATACAGTGGAATTTAGTGAAATGTAAGTGTATGAGAAGTTAGTAGTGTTCAATGGCGATCAATTGAGTTTGAAGAACTTCACTTCAATTGAATGGGATCTAGTTAGATCCACTAGAGTTCTGGGAAATTGTATTTTTCAAATGAAATAATGTGGCTTGATGTTTATTTCAGTAATAAATTAATGAAGTGCAATAATTGAGGGTTTGAGTTCAATGCAGTTTTATGGCGTTTAATAAAGTCCAATAGAGTTCTAGGAAATTGAGTTTTTTATTTTCCAATTGAGTTTTCTCAATGAGTTTTCCCAATAAAGTAGTACCGTATTCAATAATCAATCGATTTCAAATGAATTCAATGGCATTCAACAGCATTCAATGAAGTTGTATGAACTCAATAAAGCTTAATGGCGTTCAATGGTGCTTGATGGAGGTTTGTTGATGGTTTGATTGAGGTTAATGGAGTTCAATAGAGTCCTATATTGATGGTTCTAGGAAATTGTGGTTTTTGTGTAGAAATTGTGTCAATTGAGTATATGGCATCGATGAAGCTCTGAGTATATTGAGTATGAGGAGCTTTGGGTAAGTCAATAGAGTATATAGCGTTCAATGGAACTTGATCTCACCAGGTACTGTCCCAACTCAGCATGTAGTTGTTACCTGATAGCTCGCTACGCTCGCTCAGAAGGGGGCTGCGCCCCCTAAGCTTGTCTTTAGTAGGTGGGGGATGTGATCGGTATGCTCGCTTCGCTCGCACATTAATTGATTTGCTTTCCATTTACAACCCCTAAAATACTAATTTCTCATGTTTTAGTGGTTTTTGTGTTTTTTACAATACTTTTCGCATCTTGAGTGTCTTGGGGTTGATTTTGGAAGGATGGTCTTATGGAGTTTTTAAATAGTTTTTCAAGCTCTTCAAGTTAATGGATTAGTTTCCTTGGAAATTTCATTTTTCATCCCTGAAAAATTGATTACAAAATGTTCACTTTTTCAACCCCCAAATTTCACCCCTCAAATAACCCCCGAAACAAAAATAAATAGACCAAACTGATTTGTAATGATGGAAATCAAGTTTGAGGACTCTAGTATCATGAACATGCTCTAGTAGCAGTTTTACCGCTGCCAAAACCAGTACAAAATTATCAACAATTCCTCAAAATTGAGCCCTCAATTTCCGTTGGGAGCCCAAAAATGGTCAAAAATGAAAAAATGCACACTGCCCCCCTTCATACAAATCCGGTAGAAATTTTTTTGTTGAAATCGAGCTAATTCTGAGCGCTAGTTACAAAATCAGCATGGCGTTGCAATAAACAGTCAAAGAAAAAATGTGATAAAATTTGGGGGGCACATTTTTTTTTTTTTGGGGGGGCTTAAAACATAACATGTTACACACCATTGTCTCAGGCTTGTTGAGCTGATCACAATGATATACATGATAACATACTTTGATCCAAAACTGAGCCATCCAGAGCCAATAAACGCATAAAAATGTAAGGTCCAATAAGTCATTTAAAATGCAAGATAGGGGCTTGTAAATCGTGAAAGTCTCTATCAAAGATACTTTACTTGACCTACTTTTTGCGCTGAATCCAATGGTGCGGGTCTCGATTCTATGCGTGTGTCAAAATACCCCTATTTTGGGCCCCCCAAAGTTTGGCAAAAAAACCCTCCTCCCAGGCCCCCCCTGGAATTCAAAAAAGGTTGTAATGATGGAAATCAAGTCTGTGGGCTCTAGTCACATGATCCCGCTGCCAAAAACCGCACTAAATTATCAACAATCCCTCAAAATTGAGCCCTCAATTCCTGTATTGGGCCCAAAAATGACAAAAAATGAAGAAGTGCCCCCCTGGCCCCCCCCTGCGAACCCGGTAGAAATTTTTTTGTTGAAATCGGGCGCTGATTACAAAAATCAGCATGGCGTTGCAATAAACAGTCAAACAAAAAAGTTGAAAAATTTTGGGGGGCAAAACCCCCCTCTGGGGGGGAATATTTCAAGTTTTCAGATTTTTCTGGTTATGTGCTCGAATTCCTCTTTCCAAAGATGTATAATAAATTGCTACCAGATATCGGCAAGTGGTCAATAATATTGATTAGTCAGTCAGTCAGTTAGTCAGTCAGTTTGTGGCTTTATTATAAGGAGGTTGATTGATTCCCGATCAAGTCAGATTACGTCAATCAAGTTCAAGTTTTATTCACCTAATCATTTTTCGTCACATACTTGTTATACTTAATTTACTTATATGTGGAACTCACTCCTCACTCACAGGCATTTGCCCATATGGAGAGCTTTCTCCGAATCAATTAATATGTATATTTATTGGAAATTGAATTCAAAAGACAATAAAATCAATTTCAATACTTTCAAATACACTCATGGTACACATGTGATACATTCGATTTCAACTTGAACACAATCATGGCAATGATTGAGTTTTTTCAATAAAGAGCATATAATACCTTTTGATATAGACAAGATTCTGAAGAGTGTCTTCAAACTGTATCTGGAATTGTATTTCCTTCTCCTGCTGTTTTTTCTTGTTCATTTTCTTATCGTCCATACACACACAGTCGTCCGGTTTGCCTGTGATCGTGTCCTCGTCATTGACATGAGTCCATTTTCCAGCCTGATTGGTCACATCAACAATTGAACTTAATGCTGGAAAAATTCAAATATCAAAATTAGTGATTATATCCCATCATAAGATAAAGTGTAAGTGTGATGTAACACCAATATACAAGATTACTCACTTTGTATTGAAACATGAAAAATAATTTACGAATTAATAATTAAACAAGATTGAGTTGGAATAGGAATAGAAGTTTAAAATTTGTGAAAATAATTCAAATTTCAAGATGTGAGAATTATACAGGTGGGTTACAAGAGTTTCTGGACACCTAGAATACGGAATTACAAAAATTTTTTCAAGAATTGCCAGAATTGAGCTATTGAAATAATATTGTCTAACAGAAAAATGTTTGCAATGGTGTGGCATAGCTGAGTGGGTTAAGTGCTGGCGGAACCCAAAGGTCCCGGGTTCAAACCCAGGTCAGACCAGAAATTTTTCTCAGGCCACTTCCCGTGTTTCGGATGGACATGTTAAGCCATCGGTCCCAGCTGCCTAAAAACAGTCGTTGAGTCATGTCAGAGGCCCTGAAATTGATCAGGAGCGACCTGAAAACTCTGACACCAGACCTGAGCCAGCCAGGTTACACGATTATTATTATTATTATTATTATTAATTACTATTACTACTACTATTACTATCACTGTCACTATCACTACCACTACCACTACCATTACCATTACTATTGCTATTACTATCACTATCACTATCACTATATCTATCACTATCACTATCACTACCACTACCACTACCACTACTATTACTATCACTATCACTATCACTATCACTATCACTATCACTACCACTATCACTATCACTATCACTATCACTATCACTATCACCATCACCATCACCATCACCATCACCATCACTATCACTATCACTATCACTATCACTATCACTACCACTACCACTACCAGTACTATTACTATTACTATTACTATTACTATTACTATTACTATTACTATTATTATTATTATTATTATTATTATTATTATTATTATTATTATTATTGTTATTATTATTATTAATTATTATTATTATTACGTTTGCCATATATGTACTCATTTTGTAAGTACAGTAGTCCTTTTACTTTTTTTGCTCAATCTGACTAGACTAAAGTGCGAGGCATGTGCCGCAAATGCCTCAAGGTATAGTCTTTTCAAGAAGAGTCTTACTCCAGCATCCAGCTCGGTCAATATTGGTTCAAAAACTATTGATTTGGTCTCAAATTGAATTGTTTCCTATAATTGAGACCAGATCAATAATGTTTGAACCAATATTGACCGAGCTGGAGACTGAAGTAAGACTCTTCTTTGCTTGAACAGACTATAGGTTGAGGCATTCGTGGCTCATGCCTCGCACTGTCGATACAGGCCTTAAAGGTTATGAGTGTGAAAATAAATCAAACTACATAATTAAAATAGTAGGCTATATTTGAGGCTGCTTAAAGAAAAGTCTGACAGACCATTCTCACCTACATTTTATACTAAATGATGAATGTCACATTTAATGAATTATCAATAAGGGGCTAACATAACGAGTATGTCGATGTCAAAGAATATGTGACTAGCAATGTCACTAATTCATATGCTCAAATTTATTTTTCTGTGTTTGATTAGGCCTACTATTAGCTTACTTTTTATGAATAATCAGCATCGTTAGTCACATCTTTATGTATATTCCGATATTTTTGCACCCTTAGGATCCAAATTCAATACCGCAGATGATAACTTTGACAAATTAAATCTTTCACTTGAACTATTCAAGTGAAGCCAATTTAGTTCAAGTGAAATATTTACTAGCAGTTCGTAATGGAAGACAAAATAGATGAGTAAAATCATATCCATATTCTGATAGATAAACTAGAAATTGATTCTTGAGTTTTGAAAAGAATAGAAGGTGAATAGTTCTTACGTTCTTCGCAATAGTTTCGCTGAGCCAGAAACTCGGAGTCATCCCTTTCCCATTTGGCGGTGATCAGGTAGTGCGTGACATTCCCGTTAGGATACAACGGCGGCTGCCACGTCACCTTTATCTCTGTGCTCGACTCACCTTTGGCCACTAGACTCATGGGCGTTGATGGAACTGCACAAAACAAACAAAGTTGATTCATTTGAAGGAAAATTAATTCTCAAGATGAAAAATTACTTTTTGTAGGACCAAACAATTGTTGTGTCTACAATTCTTAATTTTTAATATGTCTCAATTAATATGTCTAATATGTCTCAATATTTAAATGTCTCAATTTTTAATAAAAAGTGTTCAGTCAATAAACAGCCTGAAATCACCCACAAACGGTTTGAATTAAATATAACTGACAGACCAATTACATTTTACATGGACGGAAAAATCTACATTAGAAGGAATGAAAACACCAGAGCAATAAGAATCCTGAATGTGAATCACCTACAAGAGCTAGAATGTGAAACACCAGAGCGATAAGAATCCTGAATGTGAATCACCTACAAGAGCTTTCCAACAATGAAGTAAACCAGGAAATATAAACTTATTCAGATAATTCTCATAGTTTAATTTTCTATAAATATGAACAGTTTTAACGAATTGTGTGAGGCTTTAGGAGACGCATATACATGCGACAGGAGTAATAGACGATTATATGAATTACAATTTACACTGTACTAATGTATTAAGTTCTATAAACTACCTGAATCTTCTGCACATGAATATTCGAAGTATTTATAAAAACTTTGATGAGTTTACTGTATGTCTCAATAACTTTAAATTGTCATTCGACATTATAATTCTTACGGAAACTTGGTATTCTGGTAATAAACCTATTGATTCCTATATGGATGGATATAAACTACTTAATAGGCAAACGAAATTGAACAAATGTGATAGTCTTTGCATGTTTGTAAAAAATAAATATAATGTAAATGTGGTGGAGTGTGAATTGGAGGAAGCTAATGCGCTGAGTGTAGTGATCGAATTAGATAAGGGTTTGATTATACAAATCATTGCAATATATAGGTCCCCTAATAGTAACACTGAGGTATTTAACGATAGCTTAAATAATTATTTAAATAAGCTTCCTACTGATAAAGATATTGTAGTTATTGGAGACATAAATATTGACTTGTTGAGCATGGATAATGAAGTACTCGAATATATAAGTGTAATGAATTGTAATGGATTTAGTTCACTAATTAACAAACCAACTAGAATATCCGATATTAAACACTCTTGTATTGATCATATATTTCTCAGAAGCAAACCAAGTTTAATCGAACCGGAAGCCGCTAATATTTTTAAAACAAACATCACTGATCACTTTGCGACAACACTTCACTTAAAAGTTGATGGCATAACATCCTCAAAATCCCCGTCTCAGTCATTAGCTAAACTTACTAAAATTAATATGAGTAAACTTAAAGAATATCTGAATCAAGAAGAATGGAAAGCTCTGTATGATGATAATGCCATGAACACAAATATAGATCCAATGGTTGAAAAATTTACTAATACACTTACACATTAACAAGAAACCGCTTAAACCATGGATTACACAGGGGCTGATTGAATCTATTAATAAACGAGATAAAATTGCTAGGCAATTGAAAAAGGAACCATTCAACACCGTTTTGAAAAATCGATTTAAGACTCATAGGAATCTCTTGAATAATTTGATATATAAAACAAAGTATGATTATTACAAAAATAGAATAAATGAGTGCGGAAATAATACTAAGAAACTACGGTCCCGTATTAATGAACTTCTGAATAAGAAAGGAAACTCAGATGATGACATACAATTAAAAGCTCACGAATTGAATTAACAAACCAACTAGAATATCCGATATTTGAACACTCTTTAATGATAGAAACCTTGTAAAAGTTGGAAAAACTCATGCAGATAAAATACCTAAATATGACAACAACCAGTCCTCATTTCAATTTGAATGCAAAAAATACAACTCAAGATTGACTGACTCATTTTCATTAAGACCGGTAAATGAAACTGAAGTAAAAAACGCAATACTTAGTCCAAAGAATAACACCAGTCCGGGCATTGACGGTATCAAAAGTAAAACTCTAAAGGAAATACCTTTGTCTCTTTGTCGACTTTGTCTCTGAGCCACTCACTTTCATTGTGAATAGATGTTTTAAAGAGGGTATTTTTCCATCTTTATTTAAAATAGCCAAGATAAAACCTCTTTTTAAGTCAGGTGATAAGAAGCTACCGGAAAACTATAGACCAATTAGTATGGTGAGTTCATTAACTAAAATAATGGAGAAGCTAATAAAAAGACAAATTGTGGAATTCTTAGAGTCACATAAGATAATTGAAGATCATCAATTTGGATTTCAAAATAATTAGAGTACTAACGATGCTTTAATTCAGTTTTCAAACGCTGTGGCAGATCATTTAAATAAAGGAAAGAAAACTCTTACTATCTTTATTGATTTGGCCAAGGCCTATGATACAGTATCTCATGAGCGCCTATTATGTAAACTAGAAAGGGTTGGAATCAGAGGAACTACATTAAAATTATTTGCTAGTTACCTTTCACGTAGGGCACAGATTCTAACTATTAATGACTCAGTTAGTGAAGTTATCAATGACTCTCCTACTGGCTACAGCCTACCTCAAGGTACAGTCTTATCACCAATCCTATTTTTGCTGTATGTAAATGAATTGTTGAAATTGGATCTGAGCGGGGGCGAGGTGTTTTCTTTTGCGGATGATACTGTTCTCTTGTTTGGCGGTGAAACATGGCACCAAGTGTATGGAGCCGCCTCAAGAGGCATCTCCTTACTAAAGAAATGGCTGGATATGAACTCACTAAGTTTGAATATTAAAAAAAAGAACAAAATATATTGCATTTTCTAGAAGTATAACTGGCCAGGAAGATACGGCATGTAAACTGAAATTGCATATTAATTGTAATGAATTTGATGTTAATACTGGTTGTTGTGATTGCCCCGAAATTGAAAGAACGAGTCACTTGAAATATTTGGGTGTTATAATTGAGCAGGGATTTAAATGGAAGAGACACATAGATTACCTTTGTGATAGATTGAGGTTTGTATCTTATAAATTTTACAAACTAAGATCGATTCTTCGGCTACCAATGCTGAGAATGGTGTACTTCGCTCTGGTGCAATCATTGCTACAATATGGTTTGGGGAGGTACGTTCGATACGCATGTAGCTCCTTTATTTAGAGTGCAAAAAATGATAAAAACAATATTGAATAAACCAACCATTTATCTCTCAATGAGTGCTTTCAATGATATTAGAGTCATGTCAGTATGACAAATGTATGTTTTAAGCGTGATTAAATATTTTTGTAGATACAAAGTTAATTTTATGCAATTAAATAATGAAAATCATAGGAGTACGTATAATTTGTACAATTTCGCATCATATATTTCAAACCTAACACTTATTCGTAAGCAATTGATTATATAGCTCCGAAACTAATAAATTCTACTCCACCCGGGGTTATTATAGAACTACCTTCCAAAAGTGTACCAAGGAATATTAAGAAATGGATAACTGAGAGTCATCATTTTGATTTGTATATTGTGTAGATAATTCAATTTACATCCATTGTAATTGTACTACTATTCTGCTAAATTTAAGAGTCTCGATACATAGCTTGATTAATTCTCTTCGAATATAAGTTGTAATTTATTTATGTTATTTTGTATACATCTTCTTTTTTTTTTAATTAGATGTGGATGACCGAAGTTTGACAATATGCATCTCCTACTGGCGAACAAGTGATTTTCACTTATGCCAGTGGTTTCATTTCCACCTCTTGTACCTTTATTTTGTTGATAGAATGTAAGTAAACTAGATTAAGGTACATTATCGTAAATTTTGTAATTATTGAATTTTGTGGAGGAAATAAATTTGATTTGAAAAATCAATGTGTCTGACTTCTTTAAATCCTGACTTTTGCGTTTTGGGTGAGTTTTACGCTGATTTAGACTAAGAGTTATTAGGATATTGAAGATTCAATGACGGCATGTATGCCAAATCCAAAAATATAGAAAAATCTATGTCTCGAAAACGAAGGTCGATAGGAGAAAATTTTACTGAACATCTCTTGTTGCAAATTGCATGTAGAATCTATGGCTGCCGGCAGCTGAACTTTAACCAGTTCGAAACAAGATATACCCTAATTCTCCACATACCTTCTATACTATAAAAAGAAAAACAGGTAAAACACTTCACTCAAAATAGATGTAAAATCTAAATATATGTTACTTCAGCTTTAGTGTAGTATGTGTAAGTTGCACGTAGGGAATACTATGCTTTCCGGAAGTGAAGTACAGTCAAGTATGAATAATAAAATAATAAATTATACTATCAACTATCGAAATGAATTATCAAATTGAATGAAAATCAAATTATTGAATAAAGAATAATGGAATAAATTTTGTAATGGATCACATGGAGAATACTTACCGTCAGGCTCAGTACGAAAGTAGATGATATTGCTCTGTGCGCCACTGTTTTCGGACGCGATGGTGTAGGTCTTGACATAGAAGGCGTACTGTGTGTAAGGCTTGAGGTTGGCGATGAGCTGCGACATGTGCTTGGTGGTGTTCTTGTCCACGCTCAGCGTCGCCGTCTCGTTCTCCCCCTTCTCCAATGGCGACACGTCAATCACGCCCCATCTACATCACACAATCATAAATTACAAATAACCATACCTAACCAACTCAAACTAAACATTGAAAACTATAAAGAAAGATAAATATAGAGATAGTGCTCTTTATAGTAGATTGGGGATTTGAAAACAAATAGTATTTAAAAACAGAGTGGAAAAATAGATTGGTTTTGAAAGGGACAAATGAATTGAAATAATGAAGAACAAGTAATTCATTTGGGTGTCTCGTTGGAGAAAGTGATAACGCGCAGGTCTGATAACCAAGAGGACCAGAGTTCGAATCTCGACCGGAGAACAATTCTTTGGCCACTTCTTAATAATTTTATATTACAAATTACAATTTCAATGGTATACAGACAGTACAATGATGTTGAATTTAAATACAAAATTCACCATAGAATTCATACAGAATTTTAATACATGAAAAATGATCATTTTTCATTTCTCGTCTGTAATGTATTCTTTTCCTTCTTTTAAATGCCCTTTAAACTCAAGTTAATATATAAACAACTTGGCTGCCATTTATTTTGCGAATATGTCAATAGAGCAAGACCAATCTCAGAACAGTACGCGATAGATTTGAGTCTACAAAATTCGACAGAATATTGTAAGTTGTAAGGCTCTATGAAGAGGTTTTATAGAGCCATAGAAAATTGTATTGAGCCTATTTGCAGTATTGAATCAACATAACCTATTCCAATTGGCAAGATGTATTTTGATTATTATTACTGCCACTCAATTCCTTCATTATTCTTCAGGCTGAAACCTTCATTATCGAAAAATTGATACTTCTTTTCAATAACATTGAATACTCAATAATGTAATGAGGAAAATTGGAGAGTGCACTCAACTTAGAGTCTGTTAACTTACCCGTCTCCCCCACAAGCATCCCGGCCATCATAGAGTGACACATTCTGATAGGGAGCCTCAATAAAGTAAATTATATAGCCGAGCAGGGTTCTCGGATCGTAATGCTCGAATTCTCTCCATTTAATTATTACTCCTTTAGATGATCTCGTTTCAACTCTTGCGTCCAAAAGCGATATGTTACCTGAAATATGTTTTCCAAATCAAAATCACAGTACTGTATACAAAAAGATAAGAAGATGAAAAATATTGTGATTGTTTGAAACTTAATTTGGGTAGTTTATTAAGAAACAATATCAATTCAATTTGTCATTTTCTGTGATTTCAAAGAGATTTTTTAACTCTCAAAAACAAATCACAACAGAAAGTAGATCTAGTTCGCATAATATATTCCAGCAAGTGTAATTTATTGATTCGAAATTTATTAGAAGGAATGAATATACTAGCATACGACAGGGCTCTGAACCTGAATAGGATCAGGACCACCTAAAGTACCTAGTATTTAGGTGGTCCTGATAGGATAGATATTAATGACAATCTATGAAAACAACATATATACGTACTTTAATCATTCTATGTCAAAAATTATCATATCAATAATAATACAATAGAACTATTTAAAGAATTATTGTGGGTCTCTTTTTCTATGTAATTTGAATATTTATGAAAGAGCAGTTTCAATTTATTATCAGAGCGGAAGGAGATATTCATTTTGATTCCATATTTTGTATGTCAGTTCACAACTGCACCACTTGTTGAAATTTCAACGAGTGAACCTTTAATAATCACATCAGTAATTCTATTACTATATGCAGTTAACAGATAGCCTACATTCTATTTTTAATGCTTGATCTGAATTAAAACTAATGTAACTTGAAGAAATGAAGGAAAATATGAATAATTTGAATTTGGTTGTTTGAATACGCACATGCCACTTTATCTCCATTGGAATTCCTGGCTACTTCGTTATCAGTAAACTCAGGCATTCCTAAATATTTACGTAGATTATCAATTTTGAAGTAGCACAGCTTTGGATTAAAATGGAAAAATAGTTTTCCCTTATTTATTTTCAGTCTTTCTTCTCTCAATGGTCCAAAGTCCCATAATTCAACTAGATTCTGGTTGTCAAGAACCACAAGAGCATACCTGAAAGCAAAAAATGAACACTATTATTGTTCAGAAGTTTTAAATATGAAAAGTATAAACACAGAATCTCACACAGGAAGGAAAATCTCAAGAGACCATCAAAGCAAAATAAAAAATATGCGTATTATTATTTTCACTCACTTTCCACTCTCTAGCTTTTCTCCATGTATAACCCTAAGTCTCTTTAGAAAGTTGAGAGACACCAGAGGAAAAGAGCGCACGATTTTCAAATAGCCATTAATTTCCTCGATCATATTCAGGTTACTTTCCAACTCCTTCACAACGTTAACTGAAAAACAACAAAGGTAAGACATATTAAAATCAATGAATTTCAGAAAAGAATGAATGATTGTTATTATTTTGAACAAACATTTTCACAGGAATATTACAAATTCCAGAACAAAATATTGAGGAATGCTGTCAATGCAAAGGCTGTCAGAAATCATTGCACAACCACCAGAATGTCCAAGCTTCAATTAAACATCGTTGACAACTCTACAATATTCAGGAGACTGAGAAGGAATGAGTATACAGATCTCACGTGGTGTGAATAGCGTGATAGAAGTTAAAATGTCTTAAAGTTTGTGATGTGCTCAGTCAAAGTTGCAGGAGAGGGTTGACTTTGAAAATCTTCTTCAGTGTAAAATTCATTTTTTAATTATGAACTGAACCGTTCATTAGCCAAGTGCAAGATTGCAGTGGAAATTGATTTTAAAAAATGAAATTAAAATTATAGGAATATGAGCATTATTGGATTGGAAAAAAGTGAGCTCATTTGCATCATTCTAAATGTTCATGATGAGAAAATAGTTTATTAAATCGCTATCAGCAACATTATTTAAAATCAATTAACAACACAACTATCTTATTAATGAGTTCTGCAACTATCTTATTAACTGTACTGCAGTTATCCTTTTTCTGGAATGCAAGGAAACCATGAATTCCCACACAATCCCCACCTTCAACTATAACATTATGGAATATTTTCATATAAATTTATAAAGTTTTTGAATTATGTTTTACTAAATATTCATCTACCTTCCACTTTTCTGTCAATCAATTGACAAGACCTTTATCCAAGTCTTATCAGTTTGAAATATTAAGATTGACTTGAAATTAATACACTTTGAGAAGATGGAAACATTTGAAGAAGATAGAAGAGTTATCACGCTCCTTTAAAGGCCCGTATCCACAGTGCGAGGCATGCGCCGCGAATGCCTCGGGACGCATGCCTCGGACTGTGGACACACTGGGTTTGCTCGCAGCGAGGCATACGCGGCACACAATTCGGGGCGAGCAGTGTGCGTGTCGGTAAAAGGGCCGTTTTGCTTCTTTGGTCAATATTTACAATAGCAGAAGTCATTGAATTCATTAATATAGTTTTCATTTGAAATTAAAATTTATTATTTTTAAAATTTGAAAAACTCAACATTAGAAAACTTTTACATTTGGAAAAAAATTGGAAAACTTTTTCATTAGGTACTCAAGACACTACTGTATAGGGATTGCAATTATGAGGATGCGTTGAATACCGGTAAGTGCATTATCAATTTTACACAAACAGTCACTTACAGCCACCGCGTATTTGGATTTCTAGCGGTCCTCTAATGTAAGTGCAACCTCTAAGCCGTTGAGACGTGGAGATGCTGTCAACGTTCAAGCCATCGCATTCCTTCTTGCATGGACCTGCAAAATTATGAAAATGATTATTGTGATTTGAAGGAAATATTTTGAGACAGCCGATATAGTTCAATAGTTGGAGGAAGAATTTTATCATGCAACGAATTTTAATTTGTTGGTGAATAAATACGCACTCATAATGAATTGTAAAAATATGCACAATAATGCCTAATTCAATATACCAAAGTAATTCATTTCCAGGCATTGATATCAATCTATTGGTAAGTAAGTAGGCCTAAACTTGAATAATTTGAAAGAAATATATTTGTGGTAAACCATACAACATCCGGGAATAGAATTTGATGAGAGCATCAAACATCCTTAATTCCCTTCTAAGTCTACTATTTTGGACAATAAATGAACCAATCTGATGCACTTATATTTGAAGAAGTTAACTTTCATCTTATGTGCAACCGCCAGTATAATGCCTTAATAACCACCTATATTAATGTAATAATATAATACTTGGATGATCATTAGAGCTACAAAGAATCGATAATAATGAATTACCTTATTCTTTAAAAAAATCTCAACACTGTTATTCAACAGCCACTGAAAATCTCAGTCTAAACAATTTTGAATTTCACTCTGTCTTCTTTAGAATAAAATTGCTTCATGATTATTGCAGATACCAAGAATATTGATGGATAAGTAATTACCTTTGCAGGGCTCGCAGCGAAAGTACCTCCTATCTGGATCGAGGCCTTTGATGTTGGCAACGGGAGCTTCGGCATAGTTGGGTGGACATTCAAGGAGGCATTCATTCTTGAAAGGTTTCCACGGCATTGGTCTTACTTCAGTATTGGTAACTTCGCGAGGTTTCAGCATGTCATAGCATTCTTTCTCAAGAACACAGCGACGTTGCAAATACTGAAAACAGAGTATCGAATTAATTGCCGAGTAAACTAATTAAAATTTTCATTTTCCATGCGTTATCGCATATTTATCGAGGAACCAGACTATTCAGAGAAAATCCCGATGGAGTCTACCATCAAAAATTGGATTACCGTACCTGAAAATTTTCAATGATAATAAGAAATATAACAAAATGATCTAATTCAAAATTATAGGGTTAAAATTCTGTGTTCTTGATATTTTTCAAAGTTTATTCTTATCTGATTTATCATCAGTGTGCTCTTTCTGTATTGTTTTTTATTGTTTCTGGACTTTCTAAGTTAAGAATAGCAAGAAAATATCTTATACAATCAATCATTTATTCATTAATAAACAATTACAATGATCTAAAATAATAGATATTATAATCTGAAAGAGAAAAACTAGGCTTAGCCTGTACTATTTTACTTTGCATATACAGTATTTTACTTTGCCATATAGACATTACATCATTCAAAAAATAGTATCCCTACAGGTAAACAATTGATATTTATCGAATAACAATAATTTATGGAAGCGGATGGTTTTACATTTACTTACTTATATCAATTTCTAAAAATACGATCATCTTACAGAAATGAATAACTCACGTTTTTTATTCATAAAAATAAATACTAATACAGAGTGGGGCAGACAAACGGCATTATTTCAGGTGATAAAATAGAATTCACAGAAAATAGTTCGTGATAATTTCAGTGTAAAAAAGCTGACCTGGAATGTTTGTACGGGACAGGAAGAGACACAAGTGCCTTGGAAGAGGTAGTCGCGACAAGCAACACAGTTGCTAGGTCCCGTGCCGTTGCAGCCGCCCAAGCAGTTCCTGTCACAGCACGTGCCGTCCTCCATGCACGCCGTGCCCTCCTCGCACTTGCTGCAAACTGACAATACAACAAACATGAGTCCTGCTATTCTCATAATATTCAATTGATTTTTCGCAGTTTTTCAAGTTTCAAAACAAGAAATTTTTAGTAAATAGTGATAGTGAATACAAACATTTGGAATATCTATCAAAATTAGGAATAAAATACAATTTGTACTCAAGTCCATTATTCTTCCGTAAATGAATAAATACAGTACATTAATTCATTTTGAATTGGTCAAAATGTATTCAAGTAGAACGAAAAATTCTTTGTATTTAGTTCTTTATACATTTGCTTGTAATCCATAAGCAAATAATGAACAATACAGTATGGTACAAAATGTACAGAATTGATTTTAATTGATATTCAAGTGCTTAAATGATAATAGAAAAGTATAGGTCGAAAGTATGTATGGGTCGAAGGATAGTAATCGAGGAAACTCCTTTCAAGGCAGAAACTGAGAATAACAAACGTAGACGTATAATTGTGCAAAACTTTACCAGAATTAAGAATAGACGACAAAAGAGTAATTGGAAGAGACACATCAAAATATAAAACCCAATATTCGAAACAAATTGAAAAGAATATCTTTGATCAATTTGAATGCATTTTGATAAAGATTTTTCTGATGCAGAGGTGATGATGGGAGAGTGCATAATGCAAAACAAATGTCCTGTTTCGGTGGCTTCGCTTTCTCAATAGATTTATTTGAATCATTTCAATCATGATTGACGAACTTCCAATAGCTAATAGTGATTTGTGTTTAGTAATATGATTCTTATTCATAATGAATGTTATCAATATATCATATTATTTAATTACGTGGATTGTTAAATGTCATGCATTAGATTTCAATAACCTGTTTGAATTAATAAAACCACAATTTTGGATAACCTGTAATAATGTATCAATTTTTTCATCAGCTTTTGAATTCCACTCTTTTCATCAACGCATTTGCTTACAGTATCAATGGTTGAAAATATTTTTATCAATAAAGTCAATTATTTATTACTTGGTGAGACTTACATTTTTGGCAGTGTTGAGAATTCCAGCAGAGGTTATCATTGGCAGCTGAGGTAGGGCAGACTGCACTCGTGCAAATAGGACATTCGTTTTTCTTCCTGTTACCCTGCAGAGCAAAGTTTTCATTGGTAAGTCAATAATCGTAATTGAAATTCTCTGAGTAATAAAGCATAGAAAATTTTCAACTCTTTGCTTCATGAAACACGCTGACGTGGAGCTTTTTTTGGAGCCTAGTGCCTACTAGATGACTGACTCCCTGGTTACTAGTCAAGTATCATAAGTTATACTTTTTAATTTTCTTTCTATTGTAGGAAATTGATTCATCATTGCAATTTCATGAATCATTCATGCAGTACGTCTTGAGTTATTTTTTCAATCCTATAAACAATAATGTACAGGAAAATGTTCACAATTTCAAGTTTAACAACTTCGAGTTCAATGAATTGCTCAGCAATATTGAAATAATCATTCAAAAATGTTTATAAAATATGACAGTAATTTCCCTCCTTATTACTGATTAAAATGAAAATATTTAATGGAAAACATTCACTGAACATGTTGATTGAAGATAAATTTTTTCTATGTTTTTTAACATTATATTCATGAGAGTCTCAAAGCAACTTTTTGTAGTCGCCTCAAACACTGCTATTTCCAGTCTTGTAATACGGTGTGAATTTATTCAATTATTCTATTCATTCAGTTTGTTTTCTTTCAAAGATCATGACAATTTTTTCTCAAGCTCATTGATTATGCCTGGAAAAGGTTTATTTATTCATTACTCTACTTGTGAAGAACTACCTTAATTGCCTTGTACTTATCATTGAAAGCTTCCCTTCAACTTATTCTAATGCATCAGGTTTCTTCCGGTCACTATCCCAGGGATTAAATATTTAATGCTATGATAATTGACCGAGTGCAAGTGAGGTCTAGATTTGAAACGAGTTTGCTTTCGTCTGTATGTATGTGTATATACGTAGTATGTATTCGTTTTGTTGTATGTATGTATATGTGTAACTTTTTTTTATTCAACAATTTAAGGCAAAGGGGATCCATGGACATGTCCTATTCAACCCATTATTGAACTTGTCTCAAGAATTTCTTCACTATAGCCAGCTGACGGTGACTTCCAAACAGTACATCAAGTTGTCCTAAGACGTTTTGGATGTATTGGAAACTAGTTTAGCCTAAGTAGGCAGACGATCGCTGTGCAACGAGTGGTGATATACGTTAGTTTCATTGTTTTTGCTTGATATGAGTTCTATCTATTCTAAAATTAAATGTATTATTTAGAAATGATTCAGTTGAGATGTTGTTCTTGAGAAATTGATATAGAGACGGTTGTTTGTTTGTTTTGTTATTATCGGCTGTAGTGTTGGGTTTTACCGGTCGTTTCTTCGCTGTGTTAAATGTAGTGCCAATTGAAATTTGTTGCTTACACTCTAATTACTTTTGGAACTTGCCAATATATTATACATAATCTAGTTTCTTAGTTTTATCTTATTTGTTTGTTTTTTATGAGGGTGAAGCCCACATGAGCTCATAGGCTTGTGCGTGGGTAATGAAATGGATGATAGATGACGACTACTTTTCAGGTAGTCGGGACCGACGGCGTTTGGGGTGGGGAACCCCTTTATCTGACCCAACGATGACTAACAAAACATCCCTTTGCGTCGGGAATGATCAGAACGGGAAGTGCCTGTGTGGTGCCTCCTCGTGGCTCACTCTGGAAACTGCTGGCCAGATGGTCATAAAGCCAGCAGGCTGAATCCACACAGGCTATACGGGCCGTTTGGGGTTGCCAGCCCCTTATGGTCCTTGTGGTTGGCCCTAACAATATAGGATCGGGCACAGGTATACCCCGGCCACCAGCTGGTGCCCTGGAATCTCCAGGGGCTCCGACGGCAGCCACCAACCGCCGCCCTGGGGCACTCATCCCATCTAGAGTGTCCCCAGCTGCCTCAAGACCATCGCCTGAACCAAGAAGGCCTCACAAATGTGATCACTGTGAGCGTGCCTTCTCAACCAAGTCAGGACTTTGGGTGCATGTTCGCTCCACACACCCCACCAAGGCTAATATGGCAATTGATGTGTCATGGGTGAAGGTACGCTGGACTGAGGAGGAGATCTTTGCCTACGCTGCATGGGAAGCGGCCATTACCATAGACATTTGTCAATGCCGCCACAGTAATTGTTCATGTATTATGAACTATACACTGTTTTATGAGCCTCCTGATGGTACAAGGCATACTCAGGCGGCCATAAAGAAAATGCGGCTGCATAAGGATTACAAAGATTTGGTTGTAGATCTGACCGCCAACCCAAGCAAAATTCCACCAAATGCTTGGACCCCTCTTCAGCCTGGAACAGTGCCTTCACCAGGTCTGCAGTATTTACTTGCCAGAAGTGGCTTGCGGAGAATGGTACCCCCCCCCCCTGGTGCAGCACCCACCATAGAATGTCGCCCTGGACATCCTGCCAAACCGGCCTCTATTCCCCACCCTGGCCAGAGAGGATGGGCCTTACCAACCAGGTCCACAGGAAAACCCCATAGGATGGACGACATTGTGGTGGTGGCTGAACCAGGGATAGCAGGTAAGTCTCAGTTGGCATCTCCAGGACCAGCCTCAACCCAAGCTGATGCGGATCCTCAAGTAGAGGATTCATCCATGCCAGTGCCTTTGGTGATGGTACAGGATTCTCAAGGCAAGGAACTACCTACACAGGGGCACTTGGAAGAGAAGTCTGGTGGTGTCATTACTGGATTAGCCTGTATTGAGAACCAGTTGGAAGTCCATCAAGTAATTGATGACAACTAGCTGGAGCTCACTTTCTTTGACCTTGAGGTTATGGCTGAAAATGAGAAAGTTTTCTCCTTGTTAGTTGTGCCCTCATCTCCTGGATATGACAAATTGGCAGGGGGGGTAGTTTCTAACGTTTCCCCGCCACCTACCGGATTTGACACCCTGGCACCACAGGAGGCTTCTGTGTCTCTTTTGCCAGATCCCAGATTTGATGACCTGGCCGTGTTGCTGCATAATGCAACTGAGCGACCAGATCATCAGGGACTTGACAGCTCTGACGGGCTGGCTGTGTCACTGTGTAATGTGGTGGGGCAGCCATCTCTGCAGAGATTTGTGAGAGGTCACACACAGAGTCCAGGATCTGCGGTCTCCTCTCAACCTACCAATAGTGTCACCATTAATGCCTCACCACCTGGAAATAGGTGGGCGAGAGAGAACTTTCTGGGTCTCCTGGAAATACTTGATGAGGATTTCCATGCACTGCTGTTGGTGGAGCAGCCCCTTGAAGCTTTACAGCAAGTAGCGCCAGCAGGTTGCCATTTTCCTGATCTGCCAGCCCCTTTGACTGCCTGTTATTGACGGCCCATTACCCTCCCCCTCCAATCTGCTGATGAGGTTGGGGCAGCCATCATTCAGCATCTCCGCTCTTTGGAAAGAGAGTTGTTGACATTGCGTGTTTGGGGTGGCCGCCAGCTTGTCATTGCAATTACATGTCTCATGGCTGGGGACATGGCCGGTGCATATGAAGAACTTGTAGAGTGGGTGGAGAAAGTTACCCCATCAGCATCACAGGTTGCTGCAGCATTCAAGAGGAAGCACCAACCACCATGCCCAAAGCAGTCAAATGAGAGGACCAGGCCACCTAACCATGCTAAGAGGAGAGCTGCATTATATGCAGCAACCCAGGAGGCATGGAAGAAGACAAAAAGCAGAACAGCAAAGGCAGTGCTTTCTGGTGAGGAGGCACTCTGCAACACTGTTCTGCCGGGTGAGGCTCCACGGCCTCCTTTCTCCTCTGAGAAGATGTTTGAGTTTTGGGGGCCACTTTTCACAGCACAATTGTGTGAAGTGGTTGCCCCTGAGCAGCAGAGCACTCCAGCTGCTCTTTGGGCCCTGTGGTGGCCTGTGACATTGGCAGAGGTGCGCCAGACAAAGGTGCCTAACACTTCTGCAGCGGGTCCTGACAAGATTTCACCAAGGATGTGGGCATCATGTCCGTCAGCAGTCAAACTTGTGCTATTTAACATCTTGCTGTATCTTCAAGCGGTTCCTGTTCAGCTGGCAGGGGCATACACCATTTTAATTCCTAAGTTGGACAGGCCAAAGGACCCCTCCCTGTATTGGCCTATCACAGTGTCAAGTGTGATGTGACATTTCCACAAGGTGTTGGCTGCAAGGCTTTGGCATGCGGGTGTCATCAGCAAATTTCAGAGGGCTTTTGAAGACAGATGTCTGGAGAACACCTCTGCACTGGCTGCTGCAATCCACCATGCCCGCTCCAACCTTAAGCAGCTCCATGTCACTAGTTTAGACATTGCAAAGGCATTGAACACTGTGTCCCATCAGGCCTTGGCAGCAACTCTCATTGGGGAGGGTGTTCCTATGCCATTTGTCCATTATTTAAGGAATGTGTATGCCTCTTCCACCACCACTTTGCATTTTGGCCGCCATCAGTCTGATCTCTTGGTGGTTGGGTGCGGTGTCTGGCAGGGGGATCCTCTTTCATCATTCCTTCTCTGCCTTGTTATTAATGATGTGCTCCACAGCCTCCCAGCTGTGGTGTACTACCCCCTTGATGGCAGCAGAATGTGGCACTTGGCCTATGCAGATGATGTTCTCCTGTTTGGCTCTACAGTCCCGGGTCTTCAGATGGCTATTTCCACATTCTCCATTGCAGCAGAGCATGTTGGGCTTATGCTCAATGCAAAGAAGTCCTTGTCCTTCTCATTGATTGCAAGTAAGGACAAGAAGTCAAAAACAGTCACTGATGCACTGTTCAGACTCCCTGGCAACCAAAATCTTCAGCCAGCAACATCCACCACGGTTTTCAAATATCTGGGGTGTTCTTTTCATTTACAGGGGCTAGAGAATCAGAGGTGGATCTGAAACAGCTTCTGAACAGGGTGACCCAGGCCCCACTCAAGCCACAGCAGCGCCTCTACATTGTCCACCACCATCTGCTTCCTTCTCTTTATCACCAGTTGATTTTAGGGAAGGTGACCACCAAGCTGCTGCAGAACCTGGACATATCCATTAGGGTGGCAATCAGAACTTGGCTGTGACTTCCACACAACACTCTGCTTGGCTTTTTCCATGCAGCCTGTTTGCATGGTGGGCTGGGAGTGCCCTCACTTTCCACCTCTATACCAGTGTTAATCTATCACAGGAAACTGCTGGGATCATGGGTACCTGTTTTCTGGGCAATTGCACAATCCACCTTGCTGCAAAGGCGTTTAGCATGGGCACTATCAGCTGCCTGCTGATTTGACCCAGGGTTCCCTGAACTGACAGCACGACCTGAGGATCATTTCTACACAAGCAGGCTGTACAACTCCACTGATGGTATGGAGTTCAGAGAGGCAGCTGATGTCCCTGCTTCTACGGCTTGGCTGTCAAATGCAACATCTTGCTACCCAGGTTCTGACTTTGTGGGGTATGTGCATGTTTTAATAAATGCAACATCTTGCTACCTGGGTTCTGACTTTGTGGGGTGTGTGCATGTTTTAATAAATGCGCTGCCTTCACGGGTCAGAACCACCTGGGGGAAGCCAACAGCCAACATCCAATGTCGTGTGGGATGTTGTCAGACTGAAACAACATCCCACTGCATTCAGATGTATTCAGATGTGCCACCGCTTGCATGGAGGAAGGATCCTCTGTCATGATGTGATATGCAAAGTAGTTTGCTCACTTGGTGAGAAAGGGCTATTGTGTCATATGGGAGCCCCATATTGCGACCTCTGCTGGCCTACAGAAGCCGGACATCATAGCGGGCAAAGATGGCAAGTCTGCTTTTGTCATTGATGCCCAAGTGGTGTCTGATGCACAGCCACTGGTGAAGCCGCATTTCATAAAACGGGACAAATATGTGGGCAACTCAGATGTAATGGACTATGTCTGGGTGGAGTTTGCTGTTCCCAACAATACAGCAATCCCAGTGCTTCCACTAACACTCACGTGGAGAGGGATCTGGGAGAAGCGGTCAGCACAAACCCTATTAGATCTTGGGTTCCCTAAGTCTATGCTGACTGCCCTCTCTACATGAGTGTTACTGGGATTGCTACTGAACTTCAAGTGATGGTTTGGCAGGAACACAATGATGACTGCCGGCAGCTCTACTTCAAATAACTTAAAATCTTGTGTCAAACAGTGATAATGGATGCTTGTGGAATATGTAATGAGACCATTGCTCGTAATGAAAAAGCAAATATAATTTATTGCAGCCAATGTAAACATATTAATAATGCTAGTTGTGTAAGTCTGACGGAGGTTGAGCTCCAGATAATAAGTACTTCCCTGGACATGTAAGAAATGCATTAAAGCTAATAGAACAAGTCGATCTCTAACGGACGGAGACATTGGTGCCTCTTTTCCTAATGATGCATTTGTGGACAGTGATGAGGTAGAACATAATTTAATAGGAATAAGATAGTCAATAGTTTAATAGGAACAACATTAAATATAACTTCTCCAGCATTAAAAATAGTCTATTTTTTCTTTATTTTGCTTTGAAAACATTAAACAATCAATGAAAAATAAAATTGGCAAAGGCAAAGTACAAAGAAGGGAAAGAAGAGGATATCTCAATAAAACATTATTTGCGGTTTATTTCATTGTAAATGTAATGAGACTTGGCAATAGTATGATGATCAATGAAACGTGTGACACTCAATGGCAACACTGTAAGTACAGTCTCTGTAGACAAAGCCGTTAGGATTTATGATTAGTATACACGATTGACTGCATCAGGTTATCTACTCACAAAACTACTAACTTAGTTATATTCTCTGAATTAGCTGATAAAATGCTTAATGGTTTTTATTTTGATTAATATTACTTTTGGAAATATCACATGATGCAATCAATCGAGCCCAACTCACCACTATATAATGTCCGCCCTCACTCGATCTTGCAATTTTATCCCAATCGATAGTATCCACATAGCAAAGCATAGGATTTTTGCTTATGAGAACTCCACCACGTACAACATCAGTCAGAGACTTTAATCCAATTTCCTGAAAAAAATGATTGAAATGAATTAAAAATTACAAAAAATACACCACTAATGAATTGGTTGAGGCGAAAGATAGAGAGAACAGTTTTAGAGGTGAGATTTTCTAAAGAAAAAATTATTCCGATGTTTTTCCTTGAAATTTGAATGGAAGAACAAAATTACCCCCAGTTAAGAATTCATTACATTTTTCCAAATCACAATTCAAGGTAGAAACTGGTTTGGTTTGAACCTCTTTCACGAATTATATATTATTATAATTTCAGTGAATGAATTATCAACAATTATATAAGAGATTGGAATTCGATCCAATCTATTAGCGAAAAAGCGATACACTAATAATTTATCATTAAGAGGATATTCAATGTCCTTCTCTTTGAAATTTATAATTCCGATAAGTAAACTTTTCAAAGTCTATTCAAAATTCTCAGTTATTGAATATTTTTTTAGGTTGCTTTTGTTTTTAAATAATTTCATTGTGGACCTATCTGAAAATTCAAATTTGTCAAAATGTGTTTTAGAAATATTTTATGACATAATCTTCTATTTTTTTTATATAAATTATGGAGGAACAGTTTTGGGCTTAAATGCCTGTTGTACTCTCATTTAAGATGTAAAATGACTGAATGAAGATTAATAGAATTGTATTAATAAACTCACAAGCATGCTACTATTGAGTGGATGCCAAAATAAGGCAGTGAGTAGTAGAACCAACACCCACTGATCTACAAATTCACTCGAATTCAGGTCAATTGCAATATAACAGGACCCACACAGATTCTTGGGTTTGGAAATTATTTTTGTTATTCATATAATTTGACATAATTACAACAGTAAGTCGTTACTTACTTTCAGATATAGATTATGCAGTTTAGTTTGGAAATGCTTCAATAATAAATTACATTGCAATTTGCATTTTGGCTTGCAGTTTTTATGTAGGTATTCGCCGAAGAATTACAGTTACATCAAAACAGCACAAATTTAAACAAGCTATAAACGGGACAGCAGCCCACTATGAAGATGAAAAAATAGAATTAATAATTATTATTTTCAACTTAACGGCCTTCACCATACGGAATTGATAATGCAATGTCTCAAATAAGCAACTAGAGATTTACTTGTTTAAATATTCGAATAGAATTTCACTCGAAATTTATAATCTTTCATTGAACAAGATGAATTTTAGTTATCAGGCTAGTGCATAGTCCAAGTCCACTATGAAGATTGAGAGAAGTTCTTCAATAGTTCCACAGTGTACATAGTGTACGGTACATAAGATTCTGCAATTGATCAACAAAGTTAAAAATCAAATAATTCGATAATTTCGACAACTTTTTTACTTAAGTTCCTGTACCAAGGATTATAGATACCAAACCGATTATATTATAGTATGATAGTAATATACGAGTAGAGCTACAGAACGTAGCTCCTCTTATTTGGTGCAAATAGAAAGTGTAGCAACCATGATTAATATAGTTTTTCCAAGCAAAGAAGACATTTTGACAGAGAAAATTACTCCACCTCGGTCGATACTGGTCAAAATTGTAGGAAAATTCTGATGTACAATATTCTGATACTATAATTATAATTTTTTAAACAATATTGACGAAGCTGGAGTCATTTTCCCATCTGCCAGAATGTCTTCTTTGCTCGACCGGACTATGACTCAAGTACAACCTGGATCCACCTGAGGCCAACTAATTTAAATAGATTAAAATTGGTAACGGCATAAAAATATTATTATAGGCACAGGCAAAAGATCTGTGCGCATCTTCCGGAATGGGAAGAATGGGAATCAGTTAATCAGTTAGAGTGAAATGCAACAATTTTCTCTATTCCTCCAGAGACGGGAGACGACTGACTGTCTTTACTAACGACAGCCAATCTCCCAAAGGAGGCAAGTAATATATCTAATAGATAAGTGAATTGTTCATCTATTGTCTAACTTGCAAGTGCAGCGTTTCATAGATGACAAGCGCAAAGTTGAAGAAGAGCGTATTGCCGCGTATGACGGCCAGGTTGGGAAAAAGGTGGCTGAGGGTGCGCAGGCCGTCGACGCGGAACAGCAGCAGGTACCCGGTGATCTCGCGCAGCTCGGGAAACGAGAAGTTGGCGAACTCAGACTCGCGCGCCTTGTCCATCAGCACTATCTGCACGAAGCCCTCCACCACGCGGCACCCCTCCAGCTGCGTGAGATCGTTCGCCGTGTTACGAATGTCCAGGTTTTGGGATACTGCAAACACAAACTTTAATTAACAGGTCATTGAATAAGCCTAGATATACAGGGTGTTTGAAATAGGCCCAGCATTTTAGGTATTTTTCCCTTTTTAGAAAAAAAATCAAAAAACATTTTCAAAAAGTCTGAAAGTCCTCAATTACCTTTACACAGCCGCCATTTTTGTTCCTTTTCTCAATTTTTCAATTTTATAATACTGTAGGGCCTTGATAGGTACTATAGTGGTTATTTAAAAACACAATTTTACTGTGTAAAATCAAAACCAATTAATCGAATAAAAACCCGTTAGAAGTTTGGGGGCTTTGATGGTTATTGAGATAATTAGAAAATAAGCTGAAAACACATTTTACAAAATTTCGGGGTAGAAATAAGATATTTTATTGTTGGGTTTGATTTTTTTTTTATTTTATATTGTAGGAAAATTAATTCTAACAAAAAAAGCTCAGAACATTTTGCCCCAAAATCACCCAAACCCAAAAAATCAGGGTTTAAAGAAGACAAAACAGACAAAAAAGGTATATTTACAAAAACCCGATTTTTTAGGTTTGGGGGCAGACGAAAATTTTACTGAACATTTTTCTTCAGAATTTAATTTCCTACAATATAAATAATTTTGAACTAAAATTTCAGATTCGCATGGAGGGGTTTCGTCTAGCTTCAATTCGCCATTTTTGAATGCTCGACAAGATTATACAAAGCTTCCAAGGGTTCGACATTATAGTTTACATTATATTTTAGAAGTAGGATAAGCGTTGCCTTTAGCTAAAGGGAAGGCAAATAGGTTTACTAGGCAAGTAGGGAAAGGGTTAGAAATGTAATACGAAGAGGTTTTTCAAGTGTGTTATTTCTTCTAAACAAAAACAGTAATTTTTCTATTTCTTTCAGAACAAGATTTTATTCATATTATATCATTTATTCATAGTTCATAATCATAATAACTATTCAACTATATAACCTTTCATTCTACTATCATACTCACTATTTCTTCATCATAATAGGATCCTCAATAAAATTATCTATTGGAGTAGTTAATCTTTTATGGAAATCGCTTGTCAGCATAATTTTTACTGGACTGGAACCCATCTTCATCAAGCTAACACGTAGGAAATGTTACAGCATAATCGTGGATAACAGGATTTATAGTTTCCTACCAAAAGTAGCCTACTCGATAGTGCAATTATTTCACACAATTTCAGTCTTACAGTTGTTCTAGCCAAGGAGGCCTTGGTTCCCTATCGAATTTTTCAGGCCACAACAAACAAGTTAGTCAAAAAAAATTTCAAATTTTTTGACATAATTATTGACTAGAGAATAATAATGACATTTTCTTAGGCTAAAAAATAGAGTAGAAGTATAATGATACTCGTAATATTATGGAATATTATCTGTAATTTAAAATTAGTTTAATAGTTTTCCAATCAAGTCAAAGGAGAGTTTTTGCAAATCAAAGCACTGCTCTCCAATCTATACTCAATATTTAAAATCATAGACGGCATTTGTTGATCCTTGAAAATACTAATCCTTAATAAATATGATGATTTGACAGTACATGTCACATTATGTTTTCTCATAATTTGTTATAAAGTGATGAAACGGATGAAAGCTACAATTTAGCCAAAAAAATACAAGTAAATGCTACCTAAATCCTCCAGAGGCGAACTACTTGAAATTAATGCAGAATCATTAAATCAATAAAGGAAACACGAAATGAGAGAAAGACAGCTAATCAGAGTGGTCCAAATTTTGATGACCAAAGTTCTCACGTTCCTGATGTCGATAAAATGGATTCAAATGGTACATCTGAGACCACTTACATAATAACAGTTTTGAAGGCTAGGCTGAAGCTGTAATCTTACAAATAACAGGACCTGCTACTAGTCAACAGTAGTCCTCTGTTATGAAACGCAGATTTGGATTAGATAGCTTCATAACATGCAAAGTAGTAATAATAAAACAAAGACTCGGGTCCCAGTAGATTGCTGGATATGGTAAAAATTAAAGGGTTCTCCAACAGGCTGTAGATGGTAATAGTAAGGACAATAAAATATCATCTCAGAACTTGGAACCGTTATCAAATTGGTTGAGAATTGTATAGGATATAAAATTTATGAAAGAATATATTTGATCTGATCTTCACTCAAGATTCAAAAAATTGAAAAATAAATCTGAAATAAAAATCTAAATAAAAAAGTTAGAATCTACAATAATGCTTGAGAAGATATTATAGATTTAATCTTTTTCTGGAAAATTTAATACAAAATTCAATCTGTTTCAACGTTGGAATTTTCAACATTGTTGAATACGATTATACCAACTCAAGCAATGAGCACTCATATAAGTACTCTACTATCGTAGTCAACATTCACAAGGTGATAGGAAGTCTAATCTCAAAGTTTTCTCTACACTGCGACTTCCCCAACATATGTTTCTACAAATGGGAACTCGTTCTTCAAATGAACTTCCCATTTTCACTTATCTAGGATTGATTTATAGGTACTTGAAAAAAAATTCAGAACTCAAGTTGGGGCAATTTGGATTGAATTCAGTTAATAATAATAATAATAATAATATGTATTTCGTGTGACCTGGCTGGCTCAGGTCTGGTGTCGAAGATTTTCCAGATTCAGCTCCTGATCAATTTCAGGAGGATTGGGTCAGTTGAGGAATGTGGATAATAAATTCATTTAAAATTTTTGGGACTATTTACTATCTGATACTACTTATATATGCTACTATATGATTCTATTTGGTTATAAAGTGTAACTATTCATCGTGGAGAGTATTGGGAGGAGGAGATAGGGGGGGGAGTAACTGTGAAATAAAAGAAGAAAATATTTTTCCTAATAAATTATGATGTGCTTCCCAGAATATATCAATTGAACAGGTGGAATTAATGAATAGGTAATGTTTACAAACTTAGTTCAAATTAGTGGAAATCTTTGGTGTCGTTTTATAGATCAGTGATAATTACTTTAAACATACATACTTCACTAGTTGATGAAGTCTAATCTTGACGTTTTCCCCTTTTACACTGCACTTTAACACCAATGGCACTACAAATGAGAACTTCGTCTTAAAAATAGATGAGAACTTGTCTTCAAATAGAGACTCCATTTTCCACTTGTCTAAATCGAGCATATGTATACTACTTACAGATATTATAATAGAATAGAGGATAGGATTGATTAATCAATAAGTACATGAAAACCTACAGTCTATGGTTTTTTTATACTGCTGCGTGCTGCTGATGAAAATGAAGAGGATGGCAAATGGGAGTAATAGAGAGTGATAGAGAAGGTTCTATGAGGAGAGAGAGGCACAGGGTGAATCATGGTGTGAAGTAGTAGGTAGTAACGTGAGTTGTCCACTTGAACGGTGGGCTGTGGCTTTGGCTTTGGTGGCGCCTGACCAGACCACTTCTAATCTCTCCAAACGTCAGGCGAAAACTTGCAACAGCATGCGCTGTAGCGATTGCCACCTGATAGAGCAGCAGGCTCTGGCCAACTCAAATCACACATACACACACAAAACACACATACAACAATACTTCATAGATGATAGTATCATTACTTAGTGGTGCAGGCCAGGTAAATACCCAGTGGGTAGGTAAATATAAATTACTGGAGGTATTTATTGAATTTGAAGTAAAAAATTATCAATTTGATCTCAAATTGTAGGAAACAATTTGATTTACTATTAAGGCCACATTTTATAATTCTTGAACAAAATATTGACCAAGCTGGAGACATTTTCCTATCTTGCCAGAGGGCAGCTTTCTTTGCTTGGATGGATTATACCTGGTGCATTTACCCCGAGTTTAAAATACCCGTGTATTTACATCTGTAGGTATACCACAGACTACAGTTGGGAGAATCCGTATTGTAGACTACAGAGTACAGTACCAAAACAATGGAACCCAAATGAACAATGATACAACGGAGTATCCAAGAACTCGATATATGATAGTTTACAAGTCATATCTTGTAAAGAACGCAGTCAAAATCAAGAGAACGTTGTCAGAGAATTTCAAGAATCAAACATTTCTTTAATAAAAAATTTAATAAGGATTTTATTCTGTTCGACTCACTTAGTTTTTACGCGAATTACAAAACAACTGGAAAATGAACAAAATTTATTTGGCGGTTTCACTTGGGCACCCTGTATTTTTGCTCTATTATAATTATTAATAATTTCATTCATTGATCCTGAAATTTATATGGTATGTTAATTATTATTTCCTAATTGGCATTATTCAAAGTTTACTATTGTATTTCAAAGTTCAACATTTTTTAGTTGTATTCAATGTTCTAATTTTTTTAAATTTTAGGCTATTCAATGTTCAACTTTTTTTTAATTGTATTCAAAGGTGGTGCGCGATTACTTCAATAACAAGTTTGAAGTTATGTGTCCAAATCCACAAGGACAAGACATCACAAATAAATACAGTAGGTCTGTTATTGCAACGCTGTAGCTAAGCTATAACATGGTGTCGTGAATACTGTGCAAAGAACTCAAATTTTAAATATTTGAGACTTCACAAGACAACGCAATCTTTTCCAGACAGACAAACACCAGTCCTTGGCTCGATCCCCCACCATCCATACAACCACACGTTTCATTCAACTTTCCGACCCACAGTCACGATACACTACGACGCACTACTGCGCATTTAGGGCCCTGTCACACTACGCCACTTCAGACGCGCGGCGGGTCATGTTACGTTTTTTACCTCGCGTTTCGACGCGTTTTGATGCGCGTTTTTTCGTGGCGCCACGAAGAGGGATATAACCTTGGATTCTACAGTGTATTGGTTCGCGCACGCTGAGAAGAGACTCCGGCTCAATGCACCACTATTGTAGCGGCGTATCTTCTCAGCATGCGCTATAGACAGCACTGGCGGCTCGTGCCCACGAAACAGGTGAAGTTCTGTACAGTAAAAGATACGGACACTTCACCTGTTTTGTGAGCCGCAAGTGCTAGACAGTATACTTAATATACTGTATCATTGTCTAAATTTACTTATTACATCCACATTTACTTATTGTCTATGATTTTGGCCATTATTGAATATCTATCATTCATTAATAAGAACTATAATTATATTATATTAACCGTTACTATTCTCACTACAGATGACAATCAATCAAAAAACTACATTGAATACAGTAAATTTGGTTTAATTGTAGCTACATTGAGAATCACTAGTGAAATCACTACATTTTAGTCACAGGAGTTAACTGGGTGCTTTGAACAAACAAATTGGTCAATATTTCTTCAAGAATTATAAATCTGGTCTTAATAGTAAATCAAATTACACAATTGAAATGAATTTGATAATTTTTGAACCAAAATTGACCGAGCTTATTGAGTCATTTTCCTATCTTGCCAGAGGGTCTTCCTTACTTGGACAGACTATACCTACTATTAAAGTTTCCAATAATTAATGAAGATCCTAGTACCCTTTTGAAATAATATTTATTGAATAATAAATCTATTAAAATAATAATAAAGCACTGGGTGGTTGTCAATTAGAATGGAATTATATTGAAATGTAGGCAATTATTATTTCTTAAGAATTATTGGGAAATACTGCCATCAGCATGACACGGTTTTCACAACAACATCTTATATTTGATAAGATCTGATCAGATCTTCATTGTTAACAGTGAACTCAATCAAAATTCAGGAATTTGTAAAGTGAAAAGTGTTTTTTAAAGTTAAAAATGTAATGTAAACATTCAGCAACCATCATCATTCATTCACTATGTAGCCTAAACATCATCATCCACTTATCACCTTTGCTTAAAATACCTTATATAAGTCGCAATTGTAACAAAAAATAAAAAACAAATAATAATAATAATAAATTAGTAGTAGCTGTGAGTAAATGAACTTTTCATTGAATATACATCTCATAACATTATTACTATTACTATTATTATCAATGAATTGATATGATAATAATAATAACACAAAAATGCTCATAATTATATCTTTGCACATGAAAAACTCTGGAGAATGATTTTATCATGTAAATTATAAGATTATACTCATCTACATTTGTGGATCTACAAGTAATAATAAGCTTGATTATAATTCTGGCTTAAAATTGATTAGGCCTGTGTGCTTGAAAAAAATTAAAGCATACTAGAATATTTTCTCCTATAATCAGGAATAAAAAGGATACTGATTATTCTAATGAAGAGTATGAAGCTGCTATTTTATATTTTATAATAATAATTTGTAGTGCGATATTTTTATCATTGAAACACGGGAATAAGTAGTATAAAATAAATTGAAACTATCAATGATAATATAAATTCCTCAATTTTCAATATTTTGAGTCCACGTGGGGAAATCTTACTAATTCAAGAGCGCTGAATTCAAATCTGAAATCAAGAATTCCTCTATCTTCAAAATCACGTGATTTAGATTTGGTGGAGTGATAAGATTTTTCATTGCGAGTGGCGCTGAAGTGGCGTAGTGTGACAGGTTGGGCGCGTTCTCATAACGTTACAGCTGCTGACCCTGTGGCTCGCCACTTCTGGGGTGGCTTTGGAAACGCGGACGGTCGACTACCCAACAGCGCGGCTCAAAAAAACGCGTGGCGTAGTGTGACAGGGGTACGCGCCACTCGTATTTATTTTACGATACTATAGGAAAATAATTGGATGAGCCTAACGCGCTGTTACGAACGCGCGTCTGAAGTGGCGTAGTGTGACATGGGTCTTAAACATCAACAACAACATTATAATAATTATCGCTATCATCATCATCATCATCATCATCATCGTAGTCGCTTTCTCCCACTCCATGTCATGATGATCATCAGTCTTTCTATTTACGATGCGTTCGTCTGTCTCTCTGTCTGTCGAGCCGAAGCCGACTCCTCAACTGAGCAACGACCAGTTTTTTTTATTGTTGTTTACAATTCAAAAGACTGTTTTAATTTCGGCCTCAAAGTAACACTATACTCTGGCCCTATTGAAGTAGTAACATCACTCTTCTATTTCTCTTTCATTTTTTAGAATCAGATATGACGAATGACATTCTGATAATAATAGAATAGCCAATATATATATATAAGTTAGATTATGTGTTCCGAAAGATTTCTTTTTTTATTTTCACAAACATAAATTTGGAAACATAAGAAATTAAGACAAGTGAATTTTTTGGTAATGAATACCTTTGCCTTCGATGGTGTAAACGGGACTGGCAATAGATCCGTAGAAAAAGTTCGCTCGAACGGCTCCTGGAAAAGCTGCCTAGAAATTTGATTGGTATAGATTCTCACGATGTAACTCCTCCCTCCCTAAAGAGAACCCTTTCGGGGTTTGGTAGCAGTGGCACCGACTTCATCAAATTATTGGGGGGCAAAGTCCACCATGAAGACTAACAATATTAGGGAGGGGGTAGCATCCATGAATGGGGGAGGGTTTGTGAAAATACGAAATATAAATACACAAGCAGTAAGACTGCATCTTTATGCTGAATTCTATAGTATAGAGATAATCTGATCCATTCAACCAATTTGGAATTCTCTATCACTAATCTTATCCAAATCGGCGATGATTATAATCGTGATTCTATGATAATAAATGAATTAGAGTTTCTCCTTCAATTTTGAACTTAGAAAAAAATATTTTAGAAATAAAACAACCGGGGTTTTTTTAAAATTGGTTTTTAAAAAATTTAAAAAAAGGGTTTTAATTTTTAAAAAAAATTAAAATTGGGCCCCTAAAGTTAAACATTTTTTTCCTTTAATTTTTAAATTTTAGAAGGGAATGACCATTTTTTTTTAAAAAAAGGGAATTACCAATTATTATTTTGGGGAATTTGGGGGTTCCCAAAATTTCTTTTTAAAATTTTCACAAAACCACCAATTTGGAAAATAAAATTAAAGGAAAAATTGAATTTTTTGCATAAAAATTTCTTTTTGGGTGGTTTAACAGGATAATTTAGATCCTAAAAAAATTGTAAAATCTCCTAGAATTTGCGGGGGAAAACCCTTTGGGTTGGGGATTTTAACGATGTGCTCCCCCAAAAGGGTTCGGGGGTTGGTAGCGGTTCTTGAAGAGGGTTGCTGCCCTTTTTTTTTGGGGATTTTTTTTGAATTTAAAATTTTACGCAAGAACAATCACAAGTAGAAATATTTTAAAAAACTTTGGGATTTTCGGTGGTTAAATACGTTTTTTGGGATAACTGGAGACACTTGAATGTTGTTAAGTTGGTTAAAGTTGCCCAAATTTTTCAAATTAATTTGGAAATCTGGAGTTTGATGGTCTTGTTTTTTAATTTTGGGTTCTCATAAATTTTGATGTCCTCTCGTTTGGGATGAGTGGAAAAAGTTTTTCCTCGATAGAAAATTTTTCCACAGCTGTTTTGGGATTAAGAAAATTTTTAAAGATTTTAAAACAGGTTTGGTTTTTTGTTTGATATTGAAGGTCTCCAATTTTGGTAAGACCCCAAATATTCTTTGAATTTCAGGTTAATGGATATTTGATTAAGTTTTTTCGATTTGGACAGGGGGAAATTTGCAGTTTTGGGTTTAAAACCAGTAGATATGATATCCGCTTCACTTTGGGAAGTTGTTGATGAAAATGGTTCGGAAGAGCACAGATAGTATTCATTATTTTCCTATAAATTTTTTACATTCTTTATACATTTTAACAGTTGGGAATTAACTATCGCAAACCCAAGTATTTCAGTTCTCAATGTTGAATGCAACTAGCATATTTTTCCTTACAAAATGTTCCATGAAAATTTCGAGAATATATTTATATTCATAATATTAATATATTTAATTTTAAAAGGGAAAGGGGGGGTTCTAAAAACCGGGGGTAGCACCCCCCCCCCCCAAGAAAAATCCTTTTTTGCTTGTTTTTTGACCCAAAACCCTCAGTCCCCACACTTCATTGAGTGCAAAAGATTATTCAGACCACATATTTTTCAGGAACTTGACTAAATCACTTATTAACAGGAATAAAATTTTATTTTTCTGGACTTTGGTTGAGTTTTAGGGATTTTTTTGGGGACTTTCATTTTCCGGTTTTTCCCGGGTTTTTCCCTGAAAATTAAAAAAAATATGGATAGATAGATTTATGAAAGATCTAGTTTATTCCTAGCAGGTCAAATATACAATAAAAAGGAAGGGGCGGACTGGGACCATTGAGGCCTCTACTAAAAATTTCATATAACGGGTCAAGACGAGCGTTGAATGGTTTTTGAGGGAAAAATATTGATAGAAATGTTCCGTTTCCCCTAATTTTTCAAATTTTTAAAACACTCAAATTCGAAAAAATTTTCCCCCATTTAAACAATCGTCAGCAAATAAAAAGGATAGGCCTAAGCAAGGATCGGGGGTAATTAAATTAGATTAAATCTAAAAATTGGAATAGAGGGAATAACTTTAAACAAAATAATGGATCAGGCAAAACCAAAAATTTAAATCCGATAAAGAGGAAATTTGGGTTACAAACCCAGGATTTTCACATTGGCCTAAGACAATTGAAGGAATATAATATTTGAAAGGCACAGTGAAAGAATGAAAGTTCAGGAAAATAATGTAAACATCAAACTGTGTGAACTATTAGGTCTTTGAATTTAATTTTTGTCAAGTATATTTTGATAAATATTGTAACTTAAAATAATTTTTTTTAAATCTGCTTTTACTCTTCCTACAAATATTCATTTCCAGATTTAGAAAGGAAAACAGGTCGGGGTTTTGTCCCTCCAAGAGTTTAGTAAAAAAACGGGCTATCCTTACAGAATTTAGAAATACGGTAGTCCAAGAGCTTTCTTCAATCAATCCATCCAAACTGTGAGATAAAAACCCTTTGAAACAATATGATAATTAATAATAATTCCTATTCTTATTAAACATCAGCATGTTGGGGGGATGACATTAGATGATTGACAAGGAACCGTCAAGGAGAAACATGGGGCCCCCAATGAAACCAAAATACAATACTGTATGTAAACCGCTTGGGGCTAAGAATACAAAAAAAAATTAGATATTCTTAGTTTTGTGTTGACAAGGCCAATCATTCAAATGTAACAGAATAAATTGTTTTTAAAATTATAGAAAAGAGAAAACTATTTTTTTGGAAAAAAGGGTTTTTGGGGCCCTATGGGGATTTCTAGAATCTAAACTATATAACGGACCGGAATGTTAAAAAAAACAGGGAAATAACGACAGAATCATCCCCCTTGATAATTTAAAAGGGGAACCAATTTTAACCCCAAGGAACTCACAATATTCAGATCAGCCTTGTGGGTATAAAAATTTTTCATAAATAGAGTAGTTTTAAAGTGGTTATGTTCAAGTAGTAGGCTATTCTTAGTTTTCTGGGTCTATTGAAAAATCGAAATTTCCTTTTTAAAAACTAAAAACTGCAACGTTTTTCTTCAAAAACCGTGGGGCCCCCCCTTCAGGGCCCCTCCGCTATCTACAATGATTTATTTAATCTTGAATGAATTTTTCTACACGACAAAAAGAAAGATTTTTTTGTTGAGAAAAGGGAATACATTATAGATTTTCCCATGCAAGCAAAAACCCCCCCCTCTCGGAAAAAGGGGTTTTTCCCTTTGGGCCCCGCCCCCGTTTTCCCCATATCCCCCCCAAAATGTTTTTTGGGTTTGTTCGGGGAAGTTGGAAGTATAGCACCAACATTCAACTTACTTGTTATTCAATAACCCACTTTTCCCACTCCCAATTTAAAATTTTGAAGCCCCAAAAAAATGGGGGGGGGATTTTTTGGTTCTTTTGGGGGATTGGCGTCATGAACGCTGGGGGAATAGGCCCCCCGATTGTTATTTGACGGTAAATAAATTTCATTAGATTTTCTGCAATCGACCATTACTCTGAGGTTTTAAATTTTGGTGCAAATCAAAACATGAAACTCAACCGTTAAGGTTGATGGAGAGGGGATATCCTAATCCAGAATCCAAAACTTCACCCAATAAAAAATTTTTTCCCAAACCCTTAAGGAAACAGGAAGTAAAGTATTACCGGGAAAAGGACATTAAAATTTTTAGAACTTCCGGTAGAAGAACTGCAATTTTTGGGAAAAAGATTTTATTTGAGAATGAATGAGGGGTTCTAGGGGGTCGTTTTCCCATCATCCAACGACCCCCCTTAATCAGTGAAGTGAAAAAACTTTCTGTCAAGGGAAATCCGAGTAAAATTTTTGGGAGAAGAGGAGATCCCCGTTGGGAGAGGAAACAAAGTTCTTCGAACAGTTCAGGTCTTCAAAAAATGGGAGCCACAGCAGAAGAGAAATTGTGTCGGAAGCACCCTTTTTGTCCAAAAAGAGGCCTTAAAATGTCAGAAAAGGGTTCTGAACCCAAGAATCAGTCGGGTTTTTTAGAAAATAAAACAGAACAAAAAAAACCCTTTTTCTCCCTAGATAGCCCCCAAAAGCACTTCATTCATTTCAATGTAGGCAGGCGTTTCAAACTTCAAAATGTCAAACGTCGGGAGCAGCTCATTTTTTTCTAGCTCTGTTACTTCAAAAAATTTTTTCATATTTTCTATGATTTTTAAAAAACTCATCATGATCACCAAGACATCAGTAAAAGGGGGTATTTATGTTTTTTTCCAGGGGAGCAAAATGTTCCAGTTCACGAAAACCCCCCCTTTCCCTTACCGGGGGGGGGGTAGTCAAAAATTTTGTCGTTCAATTCATTTTTCAAAAAATTTGAAATAAATTGAACATAATAGCAAGGGTCTTTTAAGCAAAAAAGACCCCTAAGAGGGGAGAATGCCTAAGTTTCCCAATTTTCAAAAGCTATCAATTTGGATTTTAAATTGTAGGAAAACATTCGATCTACTTTTAAGACCACATTTTTAATTTTTTGAACAAATATTGATCGTGCTGGAGTCATTTTCCCATTTTACCAGAGGGTCTTTTTGCTTGGACAGACTATAATAATATGGATGATTTGTGTTTTAAAGGGATTAATTTTTCAGGGAAGAAGGATTAGGTTTTTTTGTACTAACAAGCCCCACATTTTGTTTTAAATAATTTCATCACAAAGTTTGATTGTGATTAAATTTTTCCCCTTCAAGTTTTTAATTTTCAGGTTTTTTTGAAATTTTCCTTAAACCCCGGGTTAAATTTGAGTTTAGATTAGTTTTTCCCCTTTTTTTAGGAAGCATTGCATATTAAAAATTTTTTTCCTAAAAAATGTTCAAATATCAAAATCTATAAGCATGGTAAAATTTTTTAATAGGTAGGTAGCCACCTGGGAAGATTGAATCTGACCAAACACTTGGTGGATGGGTGGATACGGTAAAGTATAGAAGTTCCCTAACTAATTTAAAAAACTAGTTCCAGATAAATAAATTTATCAACATTTTATAACTAGGCTATAAAGGGTGTTTCAGAACCCCTATAAATATTCTAGGTCATTTTTCCCTTTAAAAACATATCTCAATATTATTTTGAAACTGTCCCAAAGTTCTAAATTACTCAAAAGCCTAATTTATGTTTTCACATTTATCTATAATTTTTATAATTTTGTTGGGGCCCTTTAAAGGGGTACTAAAGTGGTCAATTTTTTATGAAAAATTATTGAAAAACAATTTAAAACCATTTTTATGGTTATTGAGATAATGATCAAAATAAGCTAAAAAAACTAAATTTTTTTAATTTCCCAAAGGGATAGAAATGGGGAAATTAATTGTTGACTTTTTCCCATCCATTCAAAATGATTTTTCCAGGTCTGTTTGTTGATTCTGTTTTTATTTAAATATTCCGAATTCTATCTTTTTACTGCTCAAAAAAATTGCATGTTGGGCCACTTGTAACTTGCTCTATTCTTTATTTCTTGGTACCTAGGTTTCAGAGTCATATAATATATAGGAGAGCTGAGATGGCCATCACTTGAAATTTTTTTAATTTTGGTCTCTCCTGGCTTCATTCTTCAAATTGTTGATTGTTCAAAAATAGGTTAAATTTCGATTTATTTCAGAAGAAATATTCGATCATTACTTTCCCCGTTTAAAACGCATCCAAACCTCAAAAAAAAAGGATTTGAAGGAGGCAAACAATTGACAACCCTTAAAAAATAAATAAAAGACAAGCAATCTATTCAAAAGACTCCCTTCATTGTCTGTTTTGTCTCCTGAAATCCTGATTTGTGAGATTTTTCCAGTTTAAAAACGGTAACTGCTGAGCTGATTCGTCAAAATTTAATTTTCACAATATTACTAGATTCGAAAACCAGTCAAAAAAAAAATTTTTGGACAGTTTGAAAATATAAAGATAATGTAGTATGTTTTTTACCCAGGAACCATGACCTAGAATATTGGTAGGGAGCCTGAAACCCCATTGCATGGCTATACACCCTAAAAAAATTAGCTGCTAAACTCTTCAGGTTTTTCTTTCATTAAAATTCATTATAAATAATGTATACACCCATAAAATTCCGCAGTACCTAATGGAAATTTTAGCTCATAAAACTCCATTTAAGATTAAAAATTTTCCATTTTTTTCAATTTCTGGGGTAACACTTAGATAAAAGATGAGTTAGCAAGGAAACGGAAAGATTCGAATAAGTCACCCAACTCTTCAAGAAAAACAATTTCATCATTTATTAGTTATGATTATGAAGAAAAAAAAGTACTTCAAGTGCTAAATGTATTCTATTGGACAATAATTGAAAAGATTAATTTTGCAAGGCTTAGAACATGTTTTTGGACAGATTTTGGGGAACTTTGGTGTATTCTTTTTGTTGAACAAAAAACAATATTTTGAAGATGAGGAATTATTAATGATCTTTCCGGGATTATATTAAATAAGAGACTCAGATGGAAGTTTTACCCCTGTGAGTTTGTGACTTCACAACTTTCCCGCCTAAATTTGAGTTGTGGGAAATTTTTTTCATTCTAATAAAAAATTTATTTTTATTTTTTTTTCATAATATTTTTTTTTTTTTATTTAATTCATTTTATTTTTTGAATTTTTTGAAAAAAAAAAATTTTTAAGCAAAAACTGCCCCCCCCCGCCCCCGGGCCCGCGTACGCCCATGCATCAGTAAGTTACCTTATAAATATGTTTCTTGAAAATGTAAAAGAAAGAAATATTATTATTAGTTCAGTAACATTGGCAAAAAGTATCGACTACAAAGTTCAACGATTGCCGGGGCAGGGCACAATATTCTCGTTAGTTCCGTCATTCAGTGGCTGCTCTGCCAGTTCAGCAAGAAAAAAATTGCAGACAAATTTTGGGCGCCCGCACGAAAAAAATGCAATCAAAATGGAAAAAGCCAATTTTCATTGCCGGCCAGTTATGTTTGGGGTTGGTCGAGATTGAGTTCTTTGAGCATTTTCGCTTTCCCCGCTAATGAGCGAAATAGCTGGCAATCCATTGTTTTATGCTATGTTTCAGGATTTTGGGTTTCAAATAAATAATGGTAAATACAGAATTTACCGTCTTTTTTCCCATTCTATTGTAGTTCTGATTTTATTTTCGACGTAATCTTCTTTCTTTTTACCCTACCTCTACCTCATTACGATCTTTTTTTCTTTTTTATCTATTACTACTTTTAGTGCATTTCATTCGAAAAAAATGCACTATTGGTCTTGCCCCGACAATCGAAAAAATTCGATGTGATGTATTTTACACGTTTCCGAGCCCCAAGAACACGAATTTGATGTCCGATATATATATAAATTTGGGTGCAAGCAGGCTGATTTTTTTCCCCCAAGTAGACAAAAATTTCCCTGGGACAAAAAATCCCAAAAAGCTTTTTTACCGAGAAATAAAAATTTGGGAAAAATTTAGATTTTTCAAAAATATTAATTTTTTTTCACTTTTTAGAAATTTTTAGTGAGGTTTCTAAAATAACCAACCCCATGTAAAAAATTTGTTGAGGAATTGAATGAAACCATTCCAAAAATTTGTAAAATTTAGCGGGTTTTCGAGATAAAATTGGGAAAAAAATGCTGAAAACGCCATTTTTTCAACAATAAAGGGGGATAACCGGGTTTTGAATTATAAAAAATTTCATTTATTATCAAAGGAGTTGAAGAATCGATTTTAAACAAAAAAAAAGGGGAGGAAATTAACCCAAATTTCAGAAATAGCGATCAAAAATCGCAAAAAACGCAAATAAACACAAATTTATCACTCTTGTCAATTTTGGATTTTTGATCGCCATTTCTGAGATTTGGGTAAGATTTACACAATCGCCGCCATTTAACTTTTTTTTGAGAATCCGACCCCCTTTCAACTTCCAGGGTAAAAAATACAATTTTTTGGATTCCCTTTTCCAGTTATAACCCCATTGTTGAAAAAAAGGCGTTTTTTAAAAACATATTTTTTCCCAAATTTTCCTTTAAAAACCGTTGTAGTTACAAACTTGGAACTGGTTTTATTGAATTTTCAGCCAATTTTACATAGGAATTGTTCATTGTTAACCTCACTAAAACCCCTTAAAAAAATTTGAAAAAATTTAAAATATTTTGAAAAATCTCAATTTTCCGCCATTGTTATTCTTTAAAAAGGGGGTTTTTGGGTGTTTTCCCATGGAACTTTTTTGTCTACTTTGGGAAAGGGAATAAACCTGAGAAGTATTGCAAAATTCCTCCTGAAAACCCCTTTTTTATATATATATATATATATATATATATATATATATATATATATATAAAATATATTTTATATAAATTTTTTTTTTTTTTTTATTTATTTTTATATTTCAGATTTTGTTAAAGATAATTTCCCCAAGGGCTATCGGAGAGCGACTAAATTTTGACAAAAATCATTAGTGTTTAAAATCTCGGTCAAGTTCGTTAACCAGCCAAATTCTCCAAAGGGGAAAGGGGGGGGAAATTAGGGGGTGAAAATTTTGAAAATCACCCCAAAAAAGACCAATAACTTGATCGTTTTGAAAATTTGTGTATAATATGCCCTAGGGGACCCTACAATTTGAGCCATCAATGGAAAAAATCCAATCAAAAATGGCGGGGAAAATGGCGAATAATACGCCAAAAATGGTCTTTTTTTGGGAAAAAGGACCTTTGAATTCATACCCTGAATAGCTCATTATGAGTCATATGATTTGAGCCATCATAGAATTGCATTATTTGAAAAGCACTCTTTTCCCACCGCCAGTAGCCGGAGCGGGAATTTTTTTTTCATTATCTCCTTGTTAGGGTGTTATATCCGTCAGGAATAAAAAAATTAACTGAAAAATAAACTCATCCAATTGGGTTTTTTATTTTAATTGTGGAAACTAACGAAGAGGATGTGTCCGATAAAAAGAGTGATTTTATTTTTTTCCCCGCAATAAAAGCTAAAAGAGAATTGACCAAGCCACGGTTCCTTCCGTTCATAATTTTGGAAAGGTTATTTTCCATTTTTTCATTAAATAGGGTAAAGACAAACAATTTTAAAAAATGAACAATAACGTCCTCAAATTTCACATTACTTCAGTCTCAACCCCCCCAGCCTGTAATACCTAATAAGGGTTTTCCCAAGTTCTTCAACAATCTAAAATTAATTGAAGCTGAACCCCTGCGGTATAATATAGAGTGTTTTTCAAAGGTTTAGAACTTTTAACTACATTGACTTGGGATTCATTTTATTCGAAAGATAATTGGGAAAAATATGAGACGATTTGGGTTTTTAAATGTTGTTTATTGTTTTGATTCCCAAACCCAAATATACTGTATTTCTCAAATACAAAATCAAAAAAAAGAGCTACAAGCGATTATTTGGGGGAAAAACTGTTGATATGCCTTACCGCACAAGCTTAAGACACAATTATTATCAAAGGAAAAGTTAATCCAAAGATGAGTTCAGAAATGTTTTTTTACTGCGATAACAATGGTAGGAAAGAGTACCTCTCCTAGCTGTTAGCCCAACTTGTTCCATGTTTCATTTAAAGGGGACAAAAAATCCATTCTATTATTCTAATAAATTATTACTTTTTACCCCCATTCTAAAGAGAAGCATCATATTGACAAAGAACTAAAGCTATAGTTCTTAAATTCAATGACATTCCATGGGTATTCATACATTTGAGTAAAAATTAACTACTGCAGGCTTTTGATTTTTTGTTCGACCAAAAAACGAACCCACTCGGGACGTAACTCAAGATGCTCGCCCCATCCCTATAGTACCAAAAAAAGTCTGAAATGAAAATTATTTGCCAATTTGGGGGAAAAGGGTTGGGTTTTTTATTATTTTAATTGTCATTCCCCATAATGGGAAAGGGAGGGGCGAACTCAGGGGGGGGGGATTGAGGGGATATTTACCCACCCCCGAGATTGGGACCTATCCCACAAAATAGAATTCTCGAAAAAAGTTGCAAAAATTTTTAAAACAACTTCTAATCGAATATTGTTGAAAAACAAATTGCTTTTTATCGAATTGTTGATCGAATTGTTGATCAAATATTGATAATCAAATTGTTGATCAAATTGTTGATCAAATTGTTGATCGAATTGTTGATCAAATATTGTTGATCAAATTTTTGATCAAAATTTTTTCAATTTTTTGATCAAATTTTTTAAATTTAATTGTTGATCAAAATTTTGATTAATTTTTCAAATATTTTATAATTTTATAAAATTTTTTACATTTTACAAAATTTAAGAAGTTTCTTTTTTATAAATAAATTCAAAAAAATTTTAAATTTTTTTAAAAAATTTTACATTTTTTTCCAAAAATTTCAAAGTCCTTTTTTTTTTTAAATTTCCCGTCCCAACTTTTCCTCCCTTTTTTTTCTCCCCCTATTTCCCAAAACCTTAAACAAGGGCCCCCGAACGAAAAGGTCCCCCTTACCTCCTTAATTCCCCCCATTAATTCCTGAAACAATTCCCGGGTTCCCCACCCCCCCAAATTAAGGGGTTAAGGGGGTTGGCCCCCCAAGTTTGGGGACCACCAACGTTGACCGCTGCAATTTAAAAAAAAACCCCCCAAAAAATACCTGTTATCAGCGGTTAAAGTGAAAATTTCCCAAACAAACCCCTTTTTCAGACAAAAATTAAAAAAATATTTTTTTTTATTGGGGAGACTTTTAAAAAAAACTATTTTCATTGTATAACAAAACTAGTTACATATTTTCAAACCCCTTGTTTGATCACACTTCAAATTTCCCAAAAATAACGGTCCTTTTTGGGGGGAGCCGTTTTTGAACAAAGCAACTAGCTTTGTTTGAGCCACGCAAACAGTAAAATTTAAAATTCTTTCAGAATAATGGTCCTCACCCAGTTAAATCATTCATAAAATTCACAATAAATTTAATTTAATATAATTTTACTAATAAATTTGAAGTTAGAAAGAAAGGGGAAAAAACAAAACTATTGAACATTAGAACAAACCATACCACAGCGGGGTTGGCACTCCTGTTTACAATTTCCCGGGTTTGGGTTAAGGGCCCCCTGCATTTGAATGTTTTTGCAACCCCCACAAACCCAGACAACTTGGGTTTGGGGTTTTTTTAAAAACAATCATTAATTTTGAAATTGGGTACATTTTGGCTTAAATTGGAAAGTTTATTTTTAAATTGTTGATCAAAGCTTGTTGATCAAATATTGTTGATTTAAAGTTGATCAACCCAAATTTTTGATCAAATAGTTAATCAAATATTGTTGATCAAATTTTTTATCAAAAAATTGATGATCAAATTTTAAACAAATATTGTTGATCGAATTGTTGATCAAATATTGTTTACCCAAAACCCATCAAATATTGTTGATCAAACTTTTTAAACAAATATTGTTGATCAAATTATTGATCAATTATTGTTATTTAAAAATTGTTTGATCAAATTGTTGAACAAATTGTTGATGAAATATTGTGGATCAAATTAATGATCAAATATTGTTTATTGAATTGTTGATAAAATTTTTGATCAAATATTGTTGATCAAATTTCGATCAAATATTCTTGATGGAATTATTGATCAAATATTGTTGATCAAATTGTTAATCAAATTGTTGATCAAATATTGTTGATCAAATATTGTTGATCGAATTGTTGATCAAATATTGTTGAACAAATATTGTTGATCAAATTTTGTTGATCTAATTCTTGATCTAATATTGTTGCTCAAATTGTTGATCAAATATTTTAGATCCAATTTCCGATCAAATATTGTTGATCAAATTTCTGATCAAATATTGTTGATGGAATTTTTGATTAAATTGTTAATCAAATTGTTGATCAAATATCGTTGATCAAATTGTTGATCAAATATTGTTGATCGAATTGTTGATCAAATATTGTTGATTGAATTGTTGATCAAACTTTTGATCAAATATTGTTGATCAAATGATTCATCAATTATTGTTGAACAAATTTTTCATCAAATATTGTTGCTCAAATTGTTGATCAAATATTGTTGATCAAATTATTGATGAAGCATTCTTGATCAAATTTTTGATCAAATATTGTTGATCAAATTTTTCATTAAATATTGTTGATCAAATTTTGTCAAATGTTGTTGATCAATTTTTTGATCAAATATTGTTGATCTGGAATTGTTAGAATAAATTTTTGATCAAATATTGTTGATCAAATTGTTCATCAAATATTGTTGATTGGTGTTGTTGATCAAAATATTGTTGATCGAATTGTTGATCAAATTGTTGTTCAACAATACAATCAACAATTTTTGATCAACAATTTTTCAATAATATAAAGACTGAAAGAGACCAAAAGCTATTTTACTAATCCATTCATCTACAATAATAATTGGTAAATAAAATCTTCATTCTTACTATGTACTATCCTTTCAAAAAAAAAAACCTTTTTACATGGTAAATTTATTTATTCAACTTAGTTCACTTGGTCAAAAGATATGATAATGTTTGTTTAGAGAAGGCTATATATAAATACGCATAGGTCACTATAGATATTTCAAAAGGCAGCAACAACTAACCTTGGCGAGAAGCTGGTAAAGACGAATAGCTGTTAAGAATTCTCGGCTCTGTTAGATTGGTCGGCGAGTGGTCTGCGAAAACATATCGAGTCGAGAGCAGCCTCAGCAAACCGTTTCGCTCTCGCAGACAGCTTTCAACTTTATCCTGACAGAGCTGAGCATTCGTCAACCGCTACTTACGTTGATACTAGCGTGAATAAATTCAGAAGGAGTTACTACACTGATGAATTTAATTATTATTTACTGAATTCAATTGTCCTGACCCCAGCCTAATGGGTCCAACAATATTATTATTATTGAGTAGGTCAGGAGAAAAATTGTTATCTATTGATTGCTGATAAGCAGCTATTTATTGAATTTTCTGAATAATGTAAAATATCGCTCACCTGCCTGGATTATATTATTTAATTATTCAAATTATCTTCTAGCTTTGTTTACTTTTTCCTATGGCCTACCTACATAACCTAAAATTTTGACAGTTGCCTGATCAGCTGATCAAGCCGGCTCCAGTCTGTAGCCGTTAGTTTGAATATTCAGCCGTGCATAAGCCAAAATAAATTGTGTCTTAAATTAATCTTTGATCATGCCTTGCCCAATTTATAATTTGAAGTATGAATCTTACCTTATTTCTCGCATCTGTGATAATTTATTCTTTATACAGCATCTCTGTGATAGGATCTCCTCACCTGTGTACACCAAATTTATTTGTATTATTATTTTGTGTTTGTGGATGATATGTATTATACAGGCGCTAATATAGGAATTATATATTGTAGAGTATATTTATATTAATTATTTATTCACATAAAGGTATTTGTACGGAAATGTTACGTCACAAAAACAACCTCGTTAGCAACTCAGCGTAAGTGGTGGGATGCTACTTAACCTGTAGATTTAGAATTTTAAAACATGTGATATTTGTGAATTCTAGTCAGGGGAAAATTATATTTATGTGGTTCATAAGGTTCAATAAAATGTGTGAAAGTGGTTTAGGCTGCTCTATTTATTGTGAAAAATCCAACATGGACGTCGGATAATGATTCAACCAGTAAGAAACCCCTACGTCGAACTCCCGGCGACATGATACCTAAAAACACTTCCGCCTATCCGAGGAAGAAGCTTGATTCAGAGGAGAACACTCACTCTTTTCCAACCTGCCAACCAGAGAGGAGACAGTTAGGGTCCATGTCCTCATCGCCTGGAGAAATTGCCCTCCTTGAATTTGGAACAGAATTTCCTTGACGGGATTATCAGGATAAGCTGCATATATCCAAGGGGACCAGGATCGCCGTTACGCTCGTAAGCAAATAATTCGTAATTATGGACTACTTCGATCCCTAGTGCACTAGATACAATATACAAATACTTGAACATCGAATTTTCCTCACCATTAGCAAAAACCACTATAGTTACCTGAACTTTTTAAAAGTATAATAATTTGATAGTTTCTAGCAGAGATGTATTAAGTACCGTTATTTATTGACAATTTCTATTTCTTTTTAAAAACTTATTTATTAAATTATTTGTTAATATTAATATGAATAGTTGAAAGTCTGTGTTATAGGAGAATATATTTATTCGTTATTTCGGCCGAGGATTGGGTCAAGAATATTCTATTTCCCTCTGGTTATTCGCATTTATTTAATATATTTGGATTGGGTAGCTTAGTAGAGTATTCTCCCAAACCAATCGCTTCCACACGTGCTTACTAACAGGTGTATGCATGCGCTTTATGCGAGTGAGGATGGAGTATTGAATTATTACTATTCTCCATCTTACTTCCTCTTTCCCGGAGTGCATATGATACCTTTTATGTAGAGGAACTTAATGCCATATCAAAGCGAGTTCATATATATTTTTCGGAATTTCTTCTTGTGAGCAGCAGCCGTTTATGTGTGCTGGCAGTCAGACCGTTTGATTCGGTAAAGTATCTTCCGTTATAAGCTAAAGACCGAGAGGAAGGGTATAAGCCCTACAATCGGGACTTTGACAGCTTCAGGGAGCGACCGGCACGGTATTTGTCTGTGATTGTGAAAATAAAATACGTTCACCACATTCAATTATCCGCCTGGGTCTAGTATCGTACCAAAACGAGTCAAGTAGCCTGATTGTTTAGCATCACGTATTGATACGGTGAGTATTCTACTTATTATCTTACTGGGAAGAGCGGCCTGGTCCAATTGACTTGTGCCTACTCTCCAGGATATTGGCGTGTTGCATGTCTGCACACGAGTTCAACAGTGTATGAACCTGATACGTACATTCGTATTCGGATTTATTTTGTTAATATTGTATGGTATACTTGCCTACAAACTCAAATAGCTGCGTTTTCCACCAGCTATTCTCAACTTTAATTGGCGCCCAGCAAATAACTATTTATCGAACTGTAGGCAATATCAATTACTTACTTTCCATGCTCGTCATATACGAAGTGACCTATACACGGGCTGCAGCTAGAGCTCAGGTACATGACACAATCTAAAAATATTAATAACCATATTTTATAATACAGTAATATTCTATTCTCTACATGGATCTTTTTAGTTGAGAAATTTAGTGATGTAACATCCAATATATTGAAACGAATAGTAATGTATTTAATGTAGTAACCTCTCCATGCACCTCTACATATTTCGTATATGTAGTAGTATAGTACTCATAAGTAGTAAAATACTATTATTCAGATTACTTTTTTACAAAACTGATACTTAGTAGAATTCATCACTACCATGAATCTGCTGTTGTATACCTGATAACCAGATTCATGATTAATTAACATGTACAAACACAACACTTGAATGTTGAAAATGCAAAACACTACGATCTGCGTTCTTCTGAACTCCGAAAAGAACGAAACTTTACAACGACAATGACTTTGAACTTACAGAAGATGACGCCTCATCGTACTATGACGCAGCTAGCAAATCGTCTTACCTGCAACAAAGTAAAATATTCAAATTAGCCAAGTAACAATGTGAACTATGTGTACTGTTCCTAATGTAACATTGACAACCAAGTCAGGTCTACACTGTCACAAAATTAACAGCAAACAATGCCCGTTAGGAATTTCGTATAATCAACGTTCATATAAACGACTCATTGGTTACATAATGAGGCATCCAGCACGTGGATTGAGTTTTGCCTTGAAAGAACTGCCATCGTCAACTGATTGTCTAAGCTAAGGCTATGACATCATAATAAATTAGTGAAGTAGAATGAGTTTTGGTGTTTTCTATCACAATTATGAATCAATCTTCAATCGATAATGATTAAATTATTTTGATCGAGATTCATGACCAAAAGAATAACAGTATTCATGAATCTCTGAAATGCATTCAATTTTCCACCAGCTTCAACGTATATTGTGGATTGCTTTGCTGACTGAGTCCTGTATATACGAGATGAATGAAAATATACACTAATTTTAATGCAAAAATCCAGGTTTCAATACCTAAAATTAGTGAGACAGTACTGTAAGCTATCGTACAGGAAAATAGTGAAGTGAATTTAGCAAAAGAGAACTCGAGTGAAGAGAACTCTTAACAAGTAGGTTTCATTGGGAGAATAAATGGAAACACAGTTTAAACGCAATTTTGATGATTGTCCAGTTACCTCCACAGCTACTTCTACTCATCAAAACCTAGCTTCATGCAATTTTCGTGAATCGACCACTTGATATGAGTAACTTCAAGAAAGACATGGAGAAGTAGAAGGAGAAAAGAAAGAATGGAAAAGAGAAGGATATGAAATGATAACGGAAGTGGTATTAGAAATAAGAAAAAAAGACACGAGAAAAAAACGAAGAGAGGAGAAGAGGAAGAACCTATGAAGAAGAATTAGAAGAAAAATCTGGTGTGGTACACTCATACAACTTTCCTTGCCATTCATATTTGCATACGGTACCTAATACAAGTATTTATACTTAGTTATCAACAAGTGCAAATTGCATTAGGCCATTACTTTCTCTCCGTCTGGAGCGCAACAGTGAATTTTTCACTCGTCTGCTGAGGCCTCGCGCCTATCGGCGCTTCGGCCCATCATATGTATGATTTGCAATTATCACTAGCCAATGACGCCTCCCACTTATCGGCGCTTCGGCTAACAAATCCATTATTCTCCAAAATACTGCAGATCTTCTGCGAATTTGGCAGGAACAGCGAGACTCATGGCAGTCGATAGGGCTTATATAGAGGCTATTTTGGGTATGAATTTTTGAAAAATCGTCAGAGCCGTTTTCGAGAAAATCTTGAAAAACACAATTTTTGGCATATGATCCGCCATTTTTCTTTGAATTATTTTGAATTTCTTAGAGTCGGGTCCTAATGGTATAAGAACCTTAAGTTCCAAATTTCAAGTCAATCGGTCAATTAGGGATCGAGATATAGTGTATATATATAGACACACACACACACACACACACACAACACACACACAACACACACACACACACACACACACACACACACACACATACACACAGACCAATCACCCAAAAACCACTTTTTTGGACTCAGAGGACCTTGAAACGGATAGAAAACTTGAAATCGGGGTACCTTAAATTTTTTTGGAAAGCAATACTTTCCTTACCTATGGAACGCGGAATTGGCTGTATGTGGATTCCTCTGTATATAGAGGAATCCTGTCGAAAACAGGAGGCCACTGTATCCTGGTTAAAAGTGGAGTTCACTGTATGCGAAAAGAGGCATAGTCTGTATTGATATAGCGAGCGCCGGAAACCAAATCTGTTCAAAGGCGGCGTTCGCTATATGTCTCTCATTCATGAAAAGGATGAAAGGTTGCTGTTTTCAATAATATGATCCACAGCATTTTTGATAGACATGCCCCTTGCGTACCACGCACCCTAAGAGGAAACCTGTACCTTGAATAAATGAGGACATACTGACTGCCAGACGGAGCGTATAAAGCCAGAAGAATATTCAGAAGGACTAGCAACCAGGGCGACTTTGAAATTTTCAAAACTTGGCGAAATCGTGTAAAATCTCTTAGTCGCAATGCAAAACTTCGCTTCTATCCAGGCAGTTCAATCAGAATAATTCAACGTCAACTCTATGGGACAATGTCCGAAGGTTGGGAGCTCATAAAGGGAGGGCCAATACTGGGATCAATTTACCGCTTGATGAACTGAACATTTTTTCACCCTCAGTTCAAATCAGACGAATGCCTTCAACTCACCACTGGCTGCAGATCATCTTGTCATGCAGTTCGGTCATGACTCGCCGGGGAGAAATTCTTTTCTCACATGTTACTCCTTCCATGGTGTCAAAGATAATATCCTTGCTCCTGCTAAAAAAACTCAAAAGGAATAGATAACATCCAGGCCTGTTCTATAAGAAATTGTTACCAGTCATTCTCCCCTCAATTACACACATATTCAATGTCTCTCTTCAGATGGGAAGATTCCCATCTCTGGAAATGCTCTATGGTCAAACCTATTCCCAAATGTACTAATCCTACCACTCCTGCTGACTGCAGGCCTATTCATATTCTTTGTTCCATATCTAAGGCACTGGAGAGAATTGTGCATGCTCAGGTAAGTCAACATTTTTCCCAGTTTCAATTTTTTTTCAGATTTTCAATCTGGCTTCCCTAAATCATAGCACATGTACTGCTCTTGGCATAACAGATGACATACGTGAAGCTATGGATAAGAGATTACTCACAATACTTATTCAGTTCGACTTGAACAAAGCATTTGATAATGTTTCTCATTCCTTGCTAATTCATAAGCTTAAGTATCATTGTCATTCTCTGATTCAGCTGTAGCATGGTTCTCCTCCCTACTTGTCAGACAGATTTCAGGCGGTATTTGGTGGCAGTGGTGATTCTTCCTCTTGGAGACCAGTTTGGAGGGTGTTCCTCAGGGTTCAGTTTTGGGTCCCCTTCTATTCTCCATATTCATTAATAATGTTCCTTCTTTTTTTCCAACTGTTCCTATCACCTATTTGCCAATGATCTAATGATCTATGGGCAATGTTCTAAAGAAAGCTTTCCCTGAAGCAGTTCAATCCATGAACCAGAACATTGAATCACTTCTGCAGTGGCCCAATGCCCATAAGTTAATTCTCAATGAAAAAAAGACCAAAAGTATAATTATTGGTTCTCCTACTCTCCTAAGCAGAATTGATCAGGATAGAGTCCCAGCAATCACAGTTGAAGGTAATGTTGTTCCCTACCTGAAGAGTGTGCGAACTCTTGATTGTATATAGATCAGACCCAAGATTCTTAGACACAAGGTTGAACGGTCGCAGGTGTAGAATTCAAAGTGGAGGGGAACCCAAAGTGATACGTCACCTGTAGGAATAAACCAGAAGGCTAACCCGGCTCAGTATTCAATTTATTCACCGTAGGTTCAAATAAACCGTCAATTTACCCCTTTAGGATTGAAGTCAAACTTTAAAATTCATTATACTTATAGCGTATAAATCTCTGATTCTAATGGTAGTCAAACCCAATTTCCAGTTCATTCAAATTATATGGATAAGATAAGATGGAAGTTTCTACAAATCTTTAAAAAATTGTGACATGAGAAAGTTAGTAAGCTAGGATCTTCTTTTTTTTGTTGATAAGTTTTATTAGCTAAAAAGTTCTAGATAAAAGGATGAATTAAATTTTTTATTTGAATTATTTTTCCCCAAGAGTAGCCGTTTTCGTGCTATTATTGTAGGCAAAATTCAGTTCCCGGAATGCTCTATTATGCTGTCTCCAATAGCATAACAATCATATTATTAGATTGCTTAATTTTTATGCGAAGAAGAAAGCTTGGATTTAATTAAATCCAGTTATTCATTAATGTAATTAATGCAATCAATAAGGATCCCCCGCATTATAATTCTAAAAAATCGTCAACTAATAATCTAATTCTAGATTAGAATTCAGATTCTAATTCTAGATTAATTCGAGTGTGTCTAAGAATCTTGGATCAGACCCTCAGCTGGAAGGAGCAGACCACTCACGTGTAACAGAGTGTTTGCTGGTATGCACCAGTTTAAACGTTTGAAAAAAATTCCCCGCCTAGAAGCACATGTATCCTATTGGTGATCCTTAATTAGACCTTTATTGATTATTGCTCAACTGTATATGTTGATCTGACAGAGGAATTGAATGGTAGGATGCAGCGGTCGCTCAATTATGCTGTGAGATATATTTATGATGCCAGACGGGGTGAGCATATAACACCCTACTACATTCAATTGAATGGTTTAAAGTCAGGGAAACGGAGGAAATATTTCCTCCTGATTCTTGTATATAAGATTATAGTGCAGAATGAAGGACCATCCTATCTTCGTAATTCATTCACTCTGTTGGCTACTGTTCACACTGCTCGACAAACCAGGTCATCAGTACACTCTTCAAATCCCCCATCACCGTACATCCATCTTCAACTCTTCTTTCATCACTACAACCTGCAGAGAGTGGAATGCTCTTCCAACTCCATTGTTTTCTCCACGTCTCTTCCTTGTTTAAAAATATTGTATGCTCATTTGCTAAGGGTTGATGAGTGACCAGTCCTTCATTACTTATCTCTTATCGTCTCTCTCAAATTATTTCTCATGTTTTGTATTAATTCAACTTTTTCATTAAATCATAACTTCAATTCATCACAATTGAATAGTGTATCATAATTTTTGATTATTCAATTTCAAATGGGATTCCGCTGCATTCTCAAATATTATAATACTTATTCTACCTTAAAAGTATTTATTAGTTTTCACTGTAGTTTTATTTTTACTGTATTAGTAACTCTATCATTGATTTTGTATTTAGTCTTTTTTTCAACGCTACAGTACGTTATTCTTTTCTCTTTTTTCTTTTTTTCATTTCTTGTATTACATAATTTTTAGGTATTTAGTGTAATATACTAATATAAGTTTATATTACAGTTGTAACTTTGAGATGTAATGTAGTTGTGTTGTGCAATGGGTCTTTCCAGACCTAGCACTAAATAAAAAAACAATCAATCAATCAATCATCATTAATGATGGCGTGTGTCGTCGACAAACCGAAAAATGCTTCAAGTTTACGGCCCACAATTATGTCCTTTACAGGACTGTACAGTGAGTTTCCCGTACAGTGAACTGTCCCTGCCCCGGTGAAATATGAAATGACCTATAACCTAAAATTTAAACTTTAATGTATCCTTTCAAACTTATTATATCTTTTGAACTTATACTTTTAATTTACGAAAAAGAAGAAGAAGAGATTTATGAATTGCTTGAAGCCAAAACAATGTAAGTACTGAATTTGAATGTTTACAAAATATTTCATAAAAAGTTCAACATTCATGCTAATCTTCTTCAAGTTCTAATCCTATAGGATTATGGAGCATGCTGAGCAGATAACATATTCTGGACAAACAGGAAGTGGGAAACGGCCCGCCTCAACCCCCCCCCCCCCCACCACACTTATCCCCGTAAATAACATTTGATATGAATAATGGAAATCAACATCAGCACATGCCAATCAACACTATACACATCCCGCCAACATTCTTATAAATACGTCAACACACACAAGTCGGCTGTCAGTTTGAAAGAATCATGTCAGTTCGGGAATGATATCTCCATTATAATCAACTTATAATACTTCTGTATAATTCAGAACTATATTGATTCCTGTCAGGGCATAATTTGAGACGCTAAGCAACGGTACGCCGAACCGGTACCTCTGAGAAGGAGAAGGAGGAGAGTAAATAATTTCAATTTTTTACTGAAAATATAGAAAAATTATGGTAAAAAATTAAAAACTTTGAAATTACTCTAAAAACAAGTTTTGAGGAGATGAAATCTAATTTTTCAGATTCCCTTAGGTTCTTCCCTCTCTCTCTACCAGAACCTTCAATTTCACATAATAAGCACTGGTTCCTCTGATGAGCATTACAAATATTTTTTGTACAGAGATATATTATACTTTTTAATGTTGAACTTTTTCAAGCTTCACAGCTCAAAATTTTTATATATTATATATTATGATTGTCTATTTCCCAGCGCATCATTATGGTGTTCACAATTTACTGTCTATATAGGCGCTTATTTGAATGAATACCTACGTAGTGGCAAAATTATTCAAAAGATTCGTAGAAAATAAAAGAAAGAGAGCAGAGAAGAGAAATAAAGATGACGTTCAATAAAAGAGCCAAATGTACGGCTGTAAAAAGTACAAGCCAAAGTACCTGCAATAAGTTTCAAATCTAAAACAATATTGAAAGAAAAAATAGCTCTCATTTATTAGAATAGAAAAAAGTAAAAATAATCCGGATCAAAACAATATTCATTAACACATGTAGTACAAATAATTCTTGGCATTGCCTGCATTTATAAAAACGCCACTACATTTTGCTAACCAATTATTTTAGAAGCGCTTCTACTAATTTATTATTTCATTTGGACTCATTCGACCACATTGCAAAAATATGTAAAAAAACTTCGAAATGGTGAGATTGAGGAAGAAATGAATCATTTTAATCTTGAAGATACAAGTGAGTTCTGGATTTGAATTCTGAAATCACTTGTTTTCTTCAAAACTGCAAACAAGTCATCTATCAGATTCCTTGAAGCCGTTAAAAAGCATAATGTATGCAGTCGAAACCGCATTCCTAAATGCTGATGAATGATTCTGGGAATAGCTGGATTAGGTTAGGATGGACGAGGAGAAAGCACAAAATCATGGCAGGAATTCAAAAAGCAGCGGGAAAACTTCTATTCTACGAACAAAAACCTACTCTTAATTTTCGTTGATTATTTATTTCTTATTTGTCAAATATGCCTCACGCAAAAACAGTGATTCAACAATAGTAGTCCAGTTTCTTACGGAAGAAAAACAATCTGCACTTGTGTAATTTCCGTGAGCATGGTAAGATACCCAGATATTCTGTTTCTGAGGTATCTAGGGATATTCAAACCACTTGAATGAGTAGTTTACCTTCAATATTGCCATTTCAATAATATTACTGTATAGAGGAAATCATCATAACAATTATTATAAGATACATAAAATCGGGTAAATAGCGTCCGTTTTCGTCCTTTCACTACTTGTTAGAAGTTTTCCTCTAATTGCACATGGTACAGCCAAAATTTCCTTTGTGTTATTGTTTCAATCAGTGTGCAATAATTACAAATAGTTTATTTACATGCATTCGCTTCAAGGTAACTGAATCAAAATAGTCACGAGGCATTGGTCTGTTGAAACAGAAGTGCGTACATGAACTGTACATGAATAAAAAAAAATCAATAGAATCTAAATGATCTGCAATATAGTTAATATAGTTTGAGAGTAATTATTATTTTTCAATTATTCGATTTATTAGGTATAATCATCAGAATTATACAAAAGTCAAGTAGTAATGAAATGATGCTGTTCTGAATAGTCTCTACTTTACAGAAATAAAGTGTATTTTTCAAGAAAGTACCAATCAATAATATAAGACAGAAACTCAAGTAGCAATGAAGATGTTTGAGAGAATTCATTTGATGGCTATTCACCGGCAATAAAAGACAAGAGTGGCTCCATATTGGCCTCGCCTGGTGTTGGTGTTTAGCGCACTGTTCTTGCGGTGGGAATAGTCGTCGGGGCGGCTGCGTTTATGGCATACACGTGTATTTTACGACTGATAGTAAAATGGCTAATTTAACACTCACTGCGTCCATTCATTTCAAAGTGCATTCCCTGCCGGAACTGCATTCTACAGTTCCAACTATTACGCATAGCAACTAAAGTGCATTTACATTAATATGAGCTAGAAGTATTTTATGTACCGTACGTACTTGGATTCGAAATATGAAACTCCTTGTAAAAGTAATAACCACTTTCCCACGAGAATAAATTTAAGGCTTATTTCAAATTCCTTTATCAAGCTTTGGATTTCTTCGGGTAACTTTCCCATCATTGAAAAACTGACCACTACTTCAAGGTGTAAGAATCCAGATATTCTTAAGGGGAACCAATATTAGTTTTGTGTTGATATTAGTTAGTGTGTAACAATAATTCCGATATTTTTATAATGACGCGCACATAAGCTCTAGCTTCATCTTGAAAAAGGTAATGATGAGAGAGATAACTACTACTACTGTACTTCTTGGTTAGTAGCGACCGACGACTTAACGTCTTCTCCGAAAGACGTTAGTGACGCAGCGGTTTATGATCGAAATCTTTGTCATCTATTAGGATCGAACCCATGAATCATAGACTTTGATTATTGCAATAATTCATGCGCAAGTCAATGAATAAATATGAAAGTTATTGAGCGTTATTATTGTTATTACTAACATAGCTTATTACGAGCGTTATTACTAACATGGAAATTGAGTGAAATGATAATAATATTACAACGAATAAATAATCATTAAAAATAACTACACTAATGTCCTTACATAATTAGGCTACTCGCTACTCTATGCTTGTTCTATGTATTTTTTGTGAATGGTGAGAGGACTTTTACGGCGATTGAACAACCAAGTTATGGTTAGAAAATTACCATCTCGTTAAATGGGATGGGATATGCAAAATTTTTCCTGTCTGAAATCAAGCTCTCCAAACTCACATTTTTTCAGGGTACCTTAATTACTTGAGTCCATGACCAATGAGCATTGAAGTAAGACTAATGAGGAAATTGGCATTAAAATGAGCTTTATGATCTCTAAAAATGTCTCAAATCAAAATTAAGGTACATTAAACTCTTGTATAGCTGAGGCTGAAAATCAAGGCGGTTTTGTCTGTTCCTTGTGCGTTCCAACAGCTTACAGTTTCTGCAAATAGTTTTCCGGACAAGCTGACTAGAGAATAGAGTTACGTCAGCTTAGAGTTACGTGATATATTCTAGTCAGCTGATCCAATCTCTGCCTAGTTATTACTGGGGGTATCACAGCAGTTATTACAACAAAGTACGAGCTTATTACGGCTAGTTACTAGCCATCAATTGGAACGTACAAGGAACAGACGAAATTTTCGGCACCAGCCATCACTGGCGGCTGGTGACCACGAAACAGGTGAAGTGCTGTACAGTAAAAGATACGGGCACTTCACCTGTTTCGTGGGTACGAGCAGCCAATGCCATCCATACAATTTTTCAAATTCAAAATATACAAATATATCAAAGTTTAGCCTGGAAGAAATTATTACATTATTTATTATGAAATATTATTTTAATTATTGGAAATAATGGAATCTGTATCATCAAATTCTTATTCTTTAATGTTCATCAACGTTATTGAACAGCGCATAAAGAACAGATTTCTATTCCCTGTCTGATGCATGTTACCTCAAGTCGAAAGCTATTTCAAGTAGAATATGAGAAGCTATAGTTGGCAGTGGATGGAAATTCAATCATCAGTCATTGCGGTTCAACAAAGTATGCACACTGACATTAGAAAAACAACAGTCCAAATGAGTTAGTTTGCGTTGAAGTTGGAATCGCGAGACTGATTGCAGTTGAGTGATAAGTTGTTGTCGTTAGCAACAATGTTGTTATTTCTCATTTGGCAGTCGGCAAGGTCATGGCTTGAAGCCCAGCACGTCCAATCCCTCATATAATATCTGACAACCACAACACTACATTTACGGAACCCAATCGAGTGAGCCGCGCCAATCCGAAATAAACACCACCTACATATAAGTGCAACACATCATTCATTTAAACATCACAGTTGCACAGTACACAATGTTTGCTGATGTTCACTCGGCTCAATTCCTTACACATGTTTACAGTACACTCACACCCAAACACCGCTGAACATAATTCAATTAAACGATGAAAACACACCAATAGATCTCACTTTAGTATCATTCTCACAAGATCATTCAATTAAACGTTCGCTAAATTGAATTTTTCCAAGATCAAGCATTCAGGCCAGGCGGCCTAATCGAATTCAACAATAAGCAAAACGATAATTATTATTATCATTCTAGATTCTTGAAACTATTAGAATACTGTACTCATATTGCCCCTTATATTACTATGATAGTAGAACATCAATAATCCGGATTAATTGGGACTGGACCCCATCCGGATTATCAAATTAACCGCATTATCGAAATTACCTTACAAAAAGGGCCAGCAGGCACTATTTGAGAAAAAACTGATTTAAAATAATTGTACAATTATCGTATATTTTATACTTAGTAATACAGTAATAGAAAATTATTTCCTTCGCTTCGCTAAACACTACAGTACGTATTCTCTCATCGCTAACTCTCTAGTAAAGAACTTAGTGCAAAAGCAGACGGTACAAATATACAAGTTTACTGTATATTAGTTTTATCTTGATATTAGAGCTCTTAATACTTATTCTAAATTGTCTACTGTTAATAGTTGAGAAAACTATTATGCTGATCCCAATTGATATTAAAATTCATTTGCTTTGATAATAAACTTCATTTTTTCTTATGGTAGTTGCAAAAATCAATGAGGAATATCACATTTTATTATGTTACCAGTAGCGGCCCCACAAGGGTGGATGGCAAACGTGATTATTATGAAACGTGCTGTTATTGTTATAGAAGTTCAAGGATCATTCCATTAGCCTAGTTTAAAAATTCCATTAAACTATATTTGGAAATCAACAAAATCTCTATATATAAAAGCGAAATGGCATTCCACATGATTCATTCATTCATTCATTCATCACCAGAACTAAAAATCCACTGAATCGAATACGTTCTATTTTGGCAGGCATGTTCAGTTGGACGTTTAGACGCGCGCTTAGAACGGATTCTAAAATCTTTCGGAGGAGGCGAGCGAAGCGAGCCTGTCGGCTAGTACGATATATAGGAAACCACAGAAATTATCAAGGAGAAAACCGCGAAAGGCCATTTTGGAGACAGACATGACAATGTGAGATACTATACGAGCTTTAAGTAGTCAGTCTATTACCGGTATTTTTAAGTAGTTTTAGATTCTGGTAAAGTGAACGGGCACATAAATTGTGATAATATCTTGATACTTGATAGATTCCTATTATTATTTGAAGCAAACTTGAGCGATAGTGTTCGATTTCGAGAACATTAGAGATTGTCATCTCTAGAAGACAAACTATATGTAATAAAGATCTCACATTTTTAAAGGTTAACAATTTAACATCTGAAGGCCAAACCAAACTATTATATTGTTACAGAATTCAACAGTGTCTGATGGCCTTGAGACGATTATACAACCAGTGATGGACAAGGCCGGGATGGGGAGGCTTTGTGTCAACAAACTAGCACATTGCTTTGTAAACAGACATTTATCTTGAAGTCATCATACCAGCAATTTCTCGTTAATTCTCGAGCCTTCTAGAATTCTCTTGTTAATTCTCAGGAGCCTATATATGATAGGAATGTTTGCAGAATCAGTCAGTCTTACTCAAGCATTGAATCTAGTTGTGTCAGTTATACTGTGTGACAGACCAGACGTTGTATATAGACACTCTATAGTTAAATTAGTTAGTTCATATTTCTTCTTAGTGTAACTTAAAGACTTTTCTCATTTCTTATTCAGTGCAGTGTTAGTTTTAGTGAAATTTGTATTGGGAAACGTTATAAACTCTTGTGCTATCTTCTGATCTGTGCTCTGATCTGTTATAGTTTATCTTTTTCCAGTGTGTTATAGCAGTGTAATTAATAAAGTTAATCAGTATAAATTGCCTCAAGTCTTTTATTATAGTGGAAACCTGTAACAATATAGCCAAAACAGAGAAGGAATTTCTATTTTACGTGGTAGAAAACACAATGTATGCATGCCATTGTAATTTTTTTTTTCAATTCATTGATGTATAAGATAAAAAATAATAACAAAAGCCTTTAGACAGATATTACGTTGAAATATGAGGATACTTTATAGTTGGAAATATTAAGTTTAAATCATAAACTTAAATCCCAATGAACTTTATTCAAATACAACATGAGAAGCAAAATAGCAACACAATACAATGAGCAATGATAGTATTTAAAAACAGTGCCTTCATGGTGGAGTGTGCTATAGAGAAAGGGAGGAGGAAAAATAACTAGTGAACTATAGTTTTCAATGTAATAGACGGTTGCATTGGAGGGCCAGAAAGTCAGAAGTCGGAGGAGAGAGAACAAGGAAAATGGATCAAAATAAGAATATAGGTCAGAGAATAAAAATTACAACTGAGCTGATAAATAATAAGTAACATAAAACCGTGTCCAAGATACTATTATATGATTCAAATTGGTACTAATGTGATGAAGGTTGAGAAATTTGAATACACTATTCATGCTTTGTTAAAGGCTTTAACAAACTTTATCGTTCATGATTTTCCAATGGAAAGAAAATTATTATGTACCAGTTTTTCATGAAGGATCTAAAATGTATATTTTTATCTGATCAACACTGAATAAGCAAGATTCCACCACCCTGCGTTTAACTAATTTCAAGTAGAAATTTAAGCATCAAGTTGAGTTCAAGCAGCCTAGCAGTCTCCACGAAAACTTCATTAACTACATTCAAAACGGGTAGGGTTCGATTAGTCCAGTGCTCGATTAGTCCAGTTTTTCAAATATATAAGTTGTTTTATGAGAGTGGTTCGATTAGTCCAGTTTTTCCTAGAAAAACTGGACTAATCGAGGCAGTCTATTTCAATTTGTCTAGAGGTTCGATTAGTACAGTAAAGTTGGTTTATTAGGTAGGATGTGCAAGGCGCTCGATTAGTCCAGTTTAGCCAATTCATGTGACCCGCTGAACCGGTTATAATATGTGGAATCAACTATATCACTCTCTCAGCGTTACACTAGAGACGCTGCCATAATCGCCAACGGCAAAAGTTATCGATCAGTTCAAGTAGCTTGCAAACTCTGACGTCAGGTTTCCAGTAAAACTCTGACGCTATGATAGCCCAGTAAAATAATGGTAGTTTTGTCAGACAAGTGATGCGAAAGTTTTTTTCCGATTGTTTCATATTATGACTGTATTCCAGTGCGCTGAATCCAAAATTGAAGTTTTCTGCCATCCTAGGGTACGGCTTCACCCTTAAAAATTGAAAAAACCCTTAAATTTTGGTAATTTTTTGTTTCTGATTTTTCAATTGATATTGTTTATTTATGGAAAAAATATTCAGTTGAAGATTATAGTCAATAAAATTACTTGGAAAATTTGAGGTCACACGCTGAATTTTGATATATTCTTTTAGAGCTGATACGTACCAAAAAGGGGTAGATTAATTCAGTCTTTGAAAATCTAAGTCAAAACCTTTGGATTTTACAACAAGTAGGCTTACTTGGAATATAGGCTAAATGAATGTGCTCTTGTAAAAACTCTTGTATAATAGGAATGTATGATCAATTTCATATAAATTGCATTCTCAATTTCATAAATTGGAGGACGGGGAGGGGGTTACCGGTAGGAAAATAGCCACGGGAAAAATAAATGAATAATAATAAATTTTTATTTCTCAGTAAGCAAACTAGTACAAAGAAAACATTAAACCTCCACGAAATGTATACAATGAGGTACTCTAAAAAATATAGTTTAGATATGATTTCCAAATTTACTAAGAATAAGAGGCACTCCCGAGAAAATTCTATGTGGGAGATGCCATCAAAGTTCAAAATTTTAAAATTATTTCTCTTGCAATAAATAAGTAAAATTATAGAAAATTCACCACTACACGGTAAGGACGACTCCTCAGACACTGATCCATGTGGAAAACCAAAGGAGTAAGTAACAGGCAAGGAAAGAGTATTGAAGACTTGAGGAGGAAGCGTCATTTTGGCAGCAAATTTTGGCTCCACAGTTCATTTTGAAGAGAGCAAAAGTTAGCCTATAATATGAATGTTCAGCTAGGTACTTGAAATCTAAAATTATATTTGCTATTAGTCCTGTATTATTCACTACTCCCGTGCTAAGAATCATTGTATATAGGCTAAGTTACTACTAAATACCTACCACAAGTACCGTATTCATTCTTGTATAGTTCATTTCTTAAAAATGCTGGCTGACTATAATGAATTCCTTTAAGCTTAAGAGAGCATTCAGGGTGCTTCCTTATCTCATCTGGTTATGGGCGCCTTTAAATGATCTTGAAAAATGTTGAATACTTTCAATATAGGCTACATTATCTTGATAAGATGTAATATTATACATAAATTGTTGAAAAATTGAAAATGTTATATATGAATTGGTAGTAGTGTTAATTGAATTAGCTATTGAGTTATGAATTGAAAAATCAGTGTCTTTCTAATGGTATAGCGATTTATAGCGATTTGTCTTTCATTTATAGCGACTTACATTCATTGTTGAGTAGCCTAATGAGTTACATTCATTGTTCAATAAAGAACTTGTATATGAATATAACTTACTTCAAAAACACCCAGTAGCTTCTCTTCATATTTGCGAGAATGGCCATGAAGAAGGAAATAATAATATCTTTGCTTCTCGTTATCACTATATAGTTAGTTGACTGAATGAATTGTATACTGATTATGCTTAGTTTGAGGAATGATGAATACAGTTACATACCGTAATAATACATACCCATATCCAATCAAATTCCAATTAAATTTTATTGTTATTTTTCAAAAAAAATGATTATTCATAAAACATCATTTTATGCACTTCATAAGACTTGCAGAATATAGCTCAGAATAAACTTAATTCTATAAAATAATCATTAATAGCCAAAATTAAATGTGACAACTTGATTCTGCAGTTTGAATTTATTCATGACATAATAGCTAGCATGGATGATAATAATAATCATACTATAAATACCATAGATATAAATAAATGTCATTTATATTTATATAAATGTCATAATATATAAATACTAACAAAATTGAATTTGTGGAGAAAAAAGGTGCAAAGGGAAAAAACTTTGGTCCGAGTTCTGATAAGCAAGAGGACCCAAGTTCGATCCTTGACCAGGGAACAATATTTTCGAACGCAGTACTATCACATAGATACGTCACCCCGTCTATTAAAGGAGACGTAAAGCCGTCGGTCTTGACTGCCTAAAAACCAGTCGCCATCTCCCATTAGCCCCGCACAGGCCTAGGAGCCTATGCGAGCATCAGTCCCAGGAAAAAAGACTATATAACTGATAAAAGAGGAAATGAAAAGAAAATTAAGAAATCAAGTTTTATATTTTATACAATAAGTGTTTCATCAAAAATTTAACATAATGGAAGCGATAATGATATTGAACTGTATGACCTTCAATGGCACGTTGTAATTACGTAAATCCCTCATGTTTCAAAAACAAAATATTTGCTCTTCAATTTAACCACATCTTGTCAATTTCATTTGAATTTCATAGTTACCCGGTATGCGTGCAATCAGATAAATTGTGATTGTCAAATAGTTATGCAATCTGACTATAATATATCTTGGTGTATTACTAGATGAGAAACTTGAGAAAAGATAGAGAGAAGTAGAGAGAAGGAAGAGTAAAATGAGAGAAGGAAGAGAAAGCACAGGATAAAGAGGGTAAATGAGATAAGAGATAGAGAGAATAGTAAAATGAGAAAAGAGAAAGGAAAAAGTGGATTGAAAAGTGAATGAGGCAGTGAAATGATTGAAAAGAATGAGAGAGAAGGATATAGAGAATAAAACGAGAGAGGAGATAGAGAGGAGAGGTTAAAGAGAGAGTAAAATGAAAGAAGGTGAATAGAATAACTTTATCCATGTACATTAATTATAGATAATAAAATATGACTACTTCGTTACAGCATTGAAACGGCGAAGTTAGGACCAAGTCCTGCCTTGCACTTGACTAACAGGATAAAGAGACCGATATGAGTAATTAATCTAATTCAATGAAAGCGAAAAGGCACTCATTGATAGAGTCTGATGATCATTGTAGTAATTTCTCGCTATTTACTGTAGTCTGTGCAAGGAAGAAATACATTCTGGGTAGATGGGGAAATGACTCCAGCTTGGTCAATATTCGCACAAAAAGTAAAATTTTGGTCTTCAATTGAAGATCAGAATGTTTCATACAATTTGAGACCAAATCTATGATTTTTAACCGATATTGTCCAAGCGGAGGTTATTTTCCCATCTCGCCAAAATGCCTTCTTTGCTTGGAGAGACTTTACATCTCTATCAGCAATAATACTATAGAATGATGATGTAGCCTAGTATAATAGTCTGTCTAAGCAAAGAAGACCCCCTGGCAAAATGAGAAAATGACTTCTGCTCGGTCAATATTGGTTCAAAAATTATTGATCTAGTCTCAATCGTAGAAAACATTCTGATCTACAATTTGAGACAAAATTAATATTTTTTGAACCAATATTGACCCAGCTGGAGTCACTTTCCCATCTTGCCACACGGTCTTCTTAGCTTGGACAGACATGCGCATACAAGTGTAGGTTTCTTGGAACTTCAAAAGGCTTTGATCGTTTGATCTAAGACAACAATTCACACAGAGAAGAAGCAAAGAAGACATTCTCGCAAGATGGTAAAATGCCTCCAGCTCGGTCAATATTGCTTCAAAAATCAAAAATCGAATTTCAAATTGTAGAAAACATTCTAATCTACAATTTGAGACCAAATTTATAATTTTTGAATCAATATTGACCAAGCTGGAGTCATTCTCTCAACTTTTAAGAATGTATTTTTTTCTTCCGCGTGCAATTATCAACCAATCACATGCCTTCGTGCCAAGTCTTTCTAAGCCGGGAAATTTAAAATGACTGAAATCGCCCGATCGGTTTTTTGGATCGGGGGGGCAAAGAGCCTTGGAAAAATTCTACAAAAAACAGGAACATTCCTCTCTATATTAGTGTCCTCCCCATAAAAATTCAAGTCAATCTGACTACAAATAAAAAAGTTATTCATATTTTTCGGATTTTATGTCTTAATGCAATGAAAACTCAAAAAGTTCGGAGTGATCTACCTAGATAATAAACTGAATTTGGACTGCTAATTTATTTTTGATTATTGAACTGATAACTGATTATTTATTGATATTTTCGCATTTCTGAACGCAGAATTGGGTTTATGAAGAGTTCCTTCAAACGTATATCATTACAGATAGGTTTCAGATCTTTACTAGTTAACAATTTTATTTTATAAAAGCGTATATTCTTGACAATGATATACGCTTTCACGATGTATAATTTGAATACTCCCAATCCAAAAATATTTTAGTGGATTCGTAAATATTTCTTTGTTTTGAAATTAGCCTTATGTGGAGGCTTTAACTCTTGCACTTAACCCACTCATCCACGGCCACCCTCAAGACTGTTGATAATATTAAAATTTCAATACAAAAAGTTATGGTGAATAAAGTCACATATAGAGAGCCAAATTTAAAGGTTTTTTGGCTCATTCGATTTTTAGTTTCATGAATACAATAATTCAGCTTCTGAATAATTACCAATACAGATTTCAAATATTGCTGTAAATCATAAAAATATTAATATTAATTAATCAAACTGTCCTTCCATGAATTAAACAATATTAAATCTCAAATTTCTAATAAGGGTAGCCTAATTTAATAGATTAAACAAAGATAATAAGATTCAATAAGTTAAAAGATACCGGTGAATTATTCAGAATATTACATTATAAATAAATACAACATGGTTGTATAATGAAAACCAAGCTATTGTCATTTGCAACCTAATTCAAAGATCGCGCCGCCTTGGTTTTATTTGAAATTTGTTAGACGGCCACTTTGACGCCGTCTAGATATAGTCAATTCCTTGTCAACGCATATAGTGGATTCATCACCTGGTACGAATTCAGTACGCCAACTGTACTAATCGAGGCACTGTATTAATCGAGACGCAGGGCTTCGATTAGTCCAGTGCCTCGATTAGTCCAGTTCTGGACTAATCGAGGCACTCGCTCATCTCATTGAAGAACTGGACTAATCGAGTCACTGTATTAATCGAACCCCTGCGCCTCGATTAGTCCAGGTGCCTCGATTAGTCCAGTTTTTCAGTTTCTTAATGTAGGATAGGGACTGGACTAATCGAGCACTGGACTAATCGAGTAATCCCCTTCAAAACCCCTCCTTTGGGAGATTGGCTGTCGTTAGTAAAGACAGTCAGTCGTTTCCCGTCTCTGGAGGAGTCTGTCCGGCCGGGGGGGGTGAATTCTGGCGGGGTGGAGGCGGGGCTTCGGCTCGGCCAGTGTTGGTATGGGGACTGTGAGTTCTGTTTGAGAATTTATGGCTTTTGGGCCGGTATTGGCCGGGCTGGGACCGTTTTGCCGTCGTGCCGGGGTGTCTTCTTGGCTTGGACGGGCTGTATAGTAGAGTGAATTTGAAACTGGCAACCAGCTAGTAGGCCTAGGCCCTTCATGGGCTGTTGACCCAGACATACAACTACATTCAAAATTTGAATTGATTTGAACGCCGAAGATCAATAACAAATAAGGATTACAAATACAATTTGGAGCATCTGATTATTTTTCATTTAACCTTTCAGAAGCCTTGCAAAATCATAAATCGATTTGTTGTTGAAACTATGTTGAAGATGAAGAGACATTCACAAAACAAATTTCACAACTGCAACATTGTTGCAAATTATTTCAACAACCTATGTATACAAACTGTGACAATCTGTTCAAACTACTTCAATGCTCTTGAAGTGACATGAAGAGCGAGAAAGCGAGAGAGAAAGAGTGAGAGATATTTTGTACCGTAAATAATGAGCTGCAACATAGTTAACTCGCATTCTAGTGCTTCAAAAGTAGAACATATTATTAATAGTTACTTCGTGATTGTTAAATCATAAATCAGCCGCAACAGAGTATTGCGCATTGAAGTGCCTACTTCAAATAAAGAGTGAATAGCAAGCACCTTTCCTTGCTTTCAAGCATTCCATTTTCCTCCTCAAAAAACAAACAATAGCCGTCACTATGCTGCAACAACAACACTAGCACGCCGTGAATTCCCCTTCTTATCAATGAAAGCTCCAGCTCTAAGCTATACATTCGAATGGACCTGATTGATAACGGATGCTTTATCAAATTGTAAATATCTGAACTTCAATGATTATTGTTATTGTTACATTTTACTGATGTCAGGCTAGAGATGTCAAAGTCGGAAGTAACATCAATATTTCTATATTTGATAACTAGCCGACAGGCTCGCTCCGCTTGCCTTCTCCGCCTAGCCAGGGGGCTCCGCCCCCTGAACCCCCGACAGTATAGGCAGTGTGAGTCAAACAGGCTCGCTTCGCTCGCCTGCAAATTCTTTTCAAAAGGGATTCGAAATTTATGGAGCACAGCATTTCTACACCTAATCTGGACCTGTTTACCTAATTTCAACATTTTCTGCCAATTTGTTCTGAAGAAATCTAAGAAAAATTCCGAAAATTCCAAAAAATAGTAAAACGCTAATATTAAGCGTAACCTTGGGAAGTAAATCGGACATCGAAAGTAAATCGGAAACTTGTTTCAATATCTTCCAAATTACTTCATCTATAATCTCGCTGAACCATTGAATTTACAGTTAGGATTGGTCGTAATAAGGCGGAAGATATGCAACCCACAACACATCTACAATTTTGAAAACCTGATTACTGGCGTAATCTTGAAGGGATTGCAAAAATATTTTAATACAACATTTCTAGACCTTATCTGAACCTGCCCACCAAATATCAACATTTTCTAATGATTGGTTCTCGAAAAAAGGAGAACGCCAAAAAAATCTAGAAAAACTAAAATATTCGGCGTATCCTTGAAAAGTTTTCAAAATCCGTTCTTAGCACGCGTCTGAACGTCCAACTGAACATGCCTGCCAAATATGAACGCATTCGCTTCAGTGGATTTTTAGTTCTGGTGATGAATGAATCAGTGCCATTTCACTTTTATATATAGAGATAGTACATAAAAGCGAAATGTTTCAAGAGAAACATTTGAGAGACAACTGAACACCATCTATAAATAAATATTTTTGTAGCTAATTGATGAATATTATTGTAGCATCGGTTGATGCTATTCAATTGACAAGGCAATAAGTTTAGTATTATACTTGGTTGAGTTTCAACAGTTCTTGAACAGCAATGAAGTAGGCCTGATGTCGATTTTTTTGTCTGCAGAAAAAAATGATTCAAGTATGAGACTCTTTCCTACAATATCAATGACTGTTAAATAAATTCAATACCGACTAAAAATTTTGATTTTACAATAACTTCATTACGTAAAGAAATTATAAAAAAATGTACAAAATAGCCAACTGTATATTATTTCATTAAATGAGTTTATAATGATTATTGATAGTTGTTCAGATTTGCTATTGCTCAGACACTGAAAAAAGTTGGAATTGTAACACCTTCAAACTAAAAAAAGCAGTCTAGTCAATAGAAAGAGAGCAAGACAAATACGGCTAGCGATTGGAATAACAGTAAATTGATAGGCTTGCAGAGTGGCACGTTGAAAACACATCAGCCTAATTAAAATACTTTACAATATTGGTCCGATACCTGGACTCGATATTGTACAATTGCCACACGGAATGGGAAAAGCAAAAGATAATTGGTTCTCTGGAGAAATAAGGAGAGCGGACTTTTTAAATCGACCCTCACTCAATCTAGAAAGAAGCCAAGTATCCTTCTATAGACGGATGAAGAATAGAAAAAGCTACTACAGTAGTTGAATGAAAGTACATTTGGGTTCTGAAATGAACACTCCTATTTTTTACAGGCGGCTCGTGCCCACAAAACAAGTGCCCGTATCTTCTACTGTACAGCGCTTCACCTATTTCGTGGGCACGAGCCGCCAGTCCTATTTTTATATAGACTGACATATTTGGGTTATTGGACACTAGAATGATAAGAAATTTAAATTTATTCAACGGCTTGATGAATGAAACTATTGTTACTGAAATTTTACTTTCATAGAAACTATGTTCCAGAAATTTAAAAACAGAACACATTATTATTTGGTGAATTTGTGTGCTTTATAAATTGTATAATCTGACCAGAAACAGTATATTTCATTAATCTGAGATTGGACAGGTTTGATGATTAATCTTCTTTTTCATAAATTGAGTTAGTCTTCCATCTACCTATACGGGCATTGCTAACTCCTCGAGCTATGCCCAATTGCCCGTATCAATATTGCAAATGGCTTGGAGAATTTTGCGAAACTTTTCAATAGGAGTATTCCACTCCAAGCCGGAGGATGAAACAAAAAAAGCTTTC